>CAVNYN010210002.1:0-19702 GCA_963692815.1 Nyctanthes arbor-tristis
TACACAGGTTGTAGCATGCATTGTACGACCCGATGACAACCTTTTGATATAACCTTTGTCTTCTTGTTCCAACACTTTCATCTCTTCCCAATTTGGTCCTTAATGATTGCAACCTTTTATGACGGTCCAAAACTACTCAATGTCATTAAAATTGGTCCGCATACTTTTCAAACACTTGATACACGGCTTCCTTGCATTCTGAACACTCTTCAATTTTAGTCATTTCACCTCCAAAATGCTCAAATGCAATCTCCAATGGTATCAACTCACATTTTTACCTACAATGACCATACTTACACAAAAATTAAGTAGAAACCCGCTCATACGCTAAATATTTCTCAAGTAAGAGGGCCCAAAATAGTAAGATCGGAAGAGGTCGTGTAGGGAAAGAGTGTAGGCAATTTGTTTCGGCCTACAGCTAGATTTGCAAGTTGGCATATAGGATGGAAATTTAGTTTGAATTACGTGATCAGCTATTAACAGTTGTTGGAAAGTTCTGGCTCATTTAAGAAATTTATAAATGTATATAATGAATTTTGGCCACATAGACAATTTGAAATCATCAAGTAATTGTTAGTGAAAACAACTTGTTTTGTATTGTTCAAGTAGCCAAATCATGATCTTAAACTTTTTATCATAATAAATAATTGCACAATCTGTATATAACAAAAATCTATCCATATATATGCTTAAAGATGCAGACACAATTTCACACTCAATCTTGGATTTTTTTTAATGCTACTATAGTGGCATAATATATTCATAAAATAGAAAAGAAAGGTACAATTCAAGAGGGGGGCAAGCCTAAACTCGAGCAAGTGAAAGCAAAATAAAGCTAATAACCTTAAATATATTACATGATGAGAATTGGTGGATTACAGCCACACCAAAACAACTTTTGACACGAATGAAACTCATAATACAATAGTTACTTCTCATACATTAAGAAGGAGGCACAAAAATGATCGACACGATCATGATTGTCAATAACAAGAAGTCATTAGATAGTTCCATATTTCAGCTTGCAGCAAAGGAGGCAAGATCTACCCTTGGCATCCACAGCATTCGAGCAGTCTTCTATGTTGAAATTGGCTGATGATGACTAGGTCCAGTTTAGATGGAAAGCAGTAAGACTTTCGGACATAGGGGAGAGGCGGAAGGGATAGACAACCATTTTGCTTGCAGGGAAAGAACCTCTCTGCTAGTATACCAAAATGTTGATAGTAAGATGAAATTTGAGGTGGATAAACTGAATCAAAGGGATGGACAAGGAGGGAAATCTTCGATCTAAGGGAGGAGAGGGACAGAGGAGGCATCCACACATCCATGGATACATATGCTTAGGGGAAAACTTTAACAAGAGTCAATTATCTCAAAAGCCACTGAAATTTTAAAACTTATCTCAATTGCCACTATAATTTTAAAAAGTTATATAAGCCGCCATTGTACTTTAAAAATTAACACATTTACTATTCAATTTATCAAAATATTGCTTTATTTGCCATTGAACTAGTTTAAATCAACTATTTTCTTAATTGTAGATTTATCATTTGATTGTATTATATATTAATGATTGAATTTGTCATATGGGAAAACCCATTTTCTACATTTTCGTTTCATTAATTTTTAATTGAGAACCAGTTGAGTGGCTAATTAGATAAGTTTTTTTATAAGTTTGATGGCATATGGAGTAAGTTTTAAAGTATAGTGGTACCGAGGAGAACTTTTCAAAAAGTTCAATGGCATCTGAAGTAGATTTGAAAGTACAGTGGCATACAATATTACTTTTGAAACATTCAGTGGTATTTGAGATCATTAACTCCTTTTATGGACATTTTAAAACTTTAGAAATCCTTTGGTGTTTAGGCTTAGTTTGGCATTGCCAGAGCCTCTCCAATAAGCAGCTTCTATTGTGCTAAATAAAAAATCTGTTGCTAGAGGAATCAGTTTAAAGTGTTTGCTAAAATTGTTGTATAATTTAAAAGCAGTTTTTAAGTGTTTAGTAAATTTAGTTGTTTCATTACAGTACTAGTTTATATTTAATAAAAAGTACACGATTTAAATCTTTATTCATTATTATATGGTATTCTTATTTTTTTTCTTTTATGAGTAACATGTAACATATATGATATTAACAAAAAATAACAAAATATCGACAAGTAATATCTGAAAGTGAAAATTTATTTGAAATTTCTTTTTGACGAAAAATATTAGAGTGATGAATAATCCGGGGAATAGTCGTTCGAATTCACACGTGAATCACTTCGCAACGCTTGAGAATGTAGATCGTGGTGGCATTGAGGATCCTAATAGCCCTTGTTATCTTTACCAATTCCAATAATTTAGGTTTGATTCTTGTTTTTGTGCTTCTCGTTGGCCATAATTACAATTCATGGCACAAAGCTATGAAGATGGCACTTGTAGCTAAAAACAAGCTAGAATTTGTTGATGGTAGTGTTACTAACCTAGGATAAATGATATTCTCTTTAATTAGTGGGCTAAATGCAACTCTTTAGTTATGTCATGGATTTTTCATGCAATTTCTAAGGAAAAGCTAACTAACAACTAAGGACTAACTAATACAAACTGAAAAGTTGAAGGACCAAGATAATAAAGGAATACAAAATATCTTTTAACACTACCCCTCAAGATGGGGTTTATACATATATATTCAACATCCCCATCTTGCTGGTAAGAACCTGGAACTGTGAAGGATGAATAGCTTTAGTAAATATATCTGCCAATTTTTTCTCGCTATACAAACATAGTCTTCAAAATACCATTTTGTAACTTTTCGCATACTATGTGACAATCAATTTCAATATGCTTAGTCCTCTTGTGGAAAACTAGGTTAACTTCTATGTGAACAGCTGACTAGTTGTCATAGAATAATAGTGCTGCACCTGAGTGGTTAATACCAAATTCCATCAACAAAGACAAGAGCCAAACTACCTCACAAGTAGCATATGCCGTTGATCTGTATTCTGCTTCTAGCCTCTGTGTTTTGCTTCTTTGATTTCCATGAAATTAGTGCCTCTTACACACAAAAGCCTAACATTGATAGATCGGAAGAGCACACGTCTAACTCCAGTCACCTGAGATTTGCATCAGAGAAGATGTTCAACTAATTTTCTGTGATAAGAAAAATAGCTTCTGCATAGACCTTTAATTTTGCATCTGACCTTGCTGGAAAAAAAAATCCAACACCATGTGTACCCTTGTGTACTGTAAAACTTTGTGAGCAGCTTGCGAATGTGGTTCTCTAGGATTGGCCAAGAACTGACTAAGCCTATTAACAGAGTAAGCCAAAATGGGTCTTGTGATTGTTAAGTATAACAGTCTACAAATCAATCTTTCTATATCTAGCACTGCCACCAATCTTTTTCCCATCTTCTTTGCTAAGTTTCAGATTCGGTTCCATGGGTATACTAGATGGTTTTACCCCAAAAAACCAGTTTCTTCCAGTAGGTTCGATGCATAAGATCTTTGAGTTAGTGTAATCCCTTTTGCTAAGCTTGCTACTTCAAGTCCAAGAAAAAACCTAAGTGTTCCTAAATTTTTTAACTTGAATCTAGTATCCAAGGAAGATTTTAAAGTCTGAATGGCACTCTCAGAATCACTTGCTACAACTACATCATCAACATACACAATAAGAGCCATAAGAAAGAATCTTGCCTCTTGATAAACAAAGAGTGATCAGTGGACGATTGTTTGAACCCTCGCTCACTGGTACCTTTGTGAACTTTGCATTCCATTGCCTTGAACCTTGTTTGACTCTATATAAGGATTTTTGCAGCTTACATGCAGGATTCTTGAATGCGCAACACTCCCCCTGAAGTTTATAACCCAAAGGGAACTCTATATAAACTTCTTCAGCAAAGTCGCCATTGAGAAACGCATTGTTGATTTCAAGCTGGTGAAGATTCCATCCAGCTAAAGCAAGAAGAACTCTGACATTAGTCATTTTGGCTGCTGGATCAAATGTATCATGGTAATCTATACCTTCTTGTTGTGTGTAACCCTTTGCCAATAAATGTGCCTTGTCTCTTTCAATTGTGCCATCTAGCTTATACTTAATCCTATAGACCCATTTATAGACTATAGGCTTGTGACCAGCTGACTAGTTAATTATTCTCCAAGTTTGAGTCTGCTCCAAAGCATCTAACTCTGCTCTCATAGCTGCATCCCATTCTGGAATCCTCATGGCTTGATGGTAAAACTGTGATTCAACATTGCCTGAAATACTTAACACAACAACTCTGAAATCAGGTACAAGTTTCTGATAGTCAAGAAAATGTGAGATGGGGTAAGGAATGGAAGAATTCCCAGTAAAGGAACCACAGTAGAAATCCTGCAAATAACCAGGTTTCTTTGTCGCCGTTGAGGTTTGACTACATCGTATGGTGCAGAGCTAATATGTTGATGTAAAATAGAAGCTGGAGAAGTAGAAGGTACTACCACATCATTCAGAACTTGATCAGAAGGAGAAGCTAAAGTAGGCAGTGGCAAAATGGAATCTGAAAAATAGGCTTCAAAATCAGAAATGTGATTCTTATCAGCAAAAGGAAAGAGATGTTCATAAAAAAAATGCATCTCTAGAAGTAAAAAATGATGCCTGACTGGAGATCAACGCCTACTCAATATCCAAGAAATACACATGCCCAAGACCTCGGACTAAATTTATGCCTGCTGCTTAAAAGAGTGGAAGCATAACATATGCAGTAAAAGACTCTTAAATGACCATCTTTCACAGTTCCAGGATCTTACAAGCAAGAGGGGGATGTTGACTATGTATAAACCCCATCTTGAAGGGGAGTGTTAACAGAGATCTTGTATTCTTTTATTATCTTGGTCCTTCAACTTTTAAGTTTGTATTAGTTAGTCCTTCATTATTAGTTTGCTTTTCCCTTTTTTTTTAATATGTGTGTGTATATATATATCTTTGGTGAATAGTAACAGAATTGAACGACTTATTCCTTTTTGGAAAGTTCTTGTCTACTCTTTGTTTATAAAAATATTATATTTTTAACTTGAAAGCATAATGATTTACTACCTCTGTGCAATTTACCTTGTCTAGTTTCTTTATTTGGGTTTTATTTTTATGTTCATTTACAATTATACCCTATAATTACATAGAGTATTTTCTAAGTTCATTGCATTGCATTAAATACACACACTTAATTAAATATGGTATTTTAGAAATTTAATTTTTATACTTTCCCAATACTTTTCTTAATATTTATGTAAAAATAAAGTAGACAAAGTAAATAGAATGGAGATAGTAATAAATTAATAACGTGTGTGTTTATTATCTCTCACACACGTATAGATACACATCCTTGAATCTCTTAACATAATTGGTTACTACGGGCTTACTTCAAAGTTAAATTTTTATTTACAATTTTAATTATTTCCTATAATTTATATGTCATTTGTCCTACATAATTTGTATTGTAACAGCCATCTACAAGGGAACAAAACCATGACTAGAGAATTTTTTTCCTTTACGGATAATGCTAAATATCCATATTATTTCGTGTTTATCTCACATCCATTCTATTAAACCATTTATTTATATATCGCGATAAATTATAAAAAAAATTATCACGAAATTACCGCAATATATATATATAAAAGCAATTCAATGTGTTAGATATGGGTGGACGTAAAATGTGGTCTATTTTAAGTTTTGTCCTTTAATTTCTTTAATTTGTAGCCATAAGTAATTAAATTGCACTGAGGGATAAATTCCACGTCGAGAATTACTACTGGCGTCCCAAGTACCCCAGGAGTACCTTAATTGGTACTCAAGACTAATCACCAACCCAGACATGGGTTTAAAGGTCTAAAAAATAGAGCCCAAGATCACACATGTGTGTTTTTCATTGGCCTGGATCACTATTATAGGGTAGTCCTGGAGTAGAATTTTTCCCCTCACAAAGATAGTCCAATTCCTTTTTTTTTCCTGATTATAAAAAAGAAATTGTGGGGTGGGGAATTGAAGCTTGATTAAAGGTTTAGGAAACAGATCGGAAGAGCGTCGTCAGACTATATGAATGGGTCTTGGCAAGATAGTCTAATTCTTATTTTTACAAAGATTAAGAAATGTACATTTAATTTAATGGCATTAAAAAAGCAAATTTAAGATCATTTTCTGACTATACCTTTTATTTATTAATTATTTCACTTTATTGCACATTAAATACGAACATATTATAAGAAAACTAATATTTTAGTTACAATCTTGAAAAAGAAAGTCACATATACTTTGGGATGGATGAAAAAAGAAAATTAAACTATCCGCCCCATAAAAATAGGCTCATTCTCATTTTCATAAGAATAATGCTATTTAGCACCATTGGTACTTGGTACCATATCAAGGTGACACTGAATGATAAGTTGAATTAATCTACCCACATGGGGTGGGTGAAAATAACTAATAACGTTATTGTTTTCATAAAGATTCAAAAAAGTACAATTAGTAGTATTGGAATAATGTAAAATCAAAGAGTATTTCTCTAATACACCGTTACATCTATTAAATATTTTACTTTAAATAATTCTATTTTATTGATAACAATGTACATTAAATACGGATCATATAAGAAAAATAATTTTTCAACTACATTTTTAGAAGGAAAATAACTTATATTTTGAGATGAATAAAAAAGGATTATATATAGATCTATTTTTGTGGGACGGAGATGGCATTTGCATTAATTAATTATTACTGTTTTTATCAAGGTTGATCTTTAGTGTTAAGATGACCCTCTAGCTATTTGGTTTGTCCTAAAACAACCTGATATCTCTTGTCAAAATTTTAGGGATCCATTTCAGACGTGTGTACCGTTACTGTATGAGATAGACTATTCGGTATAATACCAGTCAATGTGTGATGATGTACTCATATATAAATCCTTCCACTTGTACATACCCGTTGTACATAATTTGAACACTTGGAATTTTATCATTTCGAGGAAAATGAGATCGACAATAACATTTAATTAAGTAAATACATGGGGTATGTACAAATTAATGTGTACATAAGATATCTACAAAATAGATTAATTTGTACTGATATTATGCCACATCAATGTATGGTATTTGAATGAGGAATGTTATTTGTACATTACAAAGTATACAAAATTTGTACATACACCTTTAAATTTACACAACCCCAAAAAGAGTCTCGCTATTTATAGGTAATGATTTAGGTAATTTTTTACAAAATAAGATAAATTCACTGTTTTACCCTTAAATCATTTTCTCCTAATTACACAATACATAGGAATAAATTAAGATTGTGAGTTTACCTCCATTTTGTAAAAGATTATCCGAACGATTACCTATAAATAGTATTTTGCCCCAAAAATTATCATTTGAAGGATGATGATGATGCCATGAATATTTAAGTAAATACACGGAGGTGTGTACAAACGTGGTACAACTTAGCTGGTATGTATAGATACCCTTTCTCTTTGCTCTTTCAAACTTGTTGGACATTAATTTTTAAATTCAGAAAAACTATTTGCTTTTATATTAATTTTGAAAACATATTTTCGAAAATAAAGAACATCTCGTAAAGAAAAAAGTCAAAATAATGAAATTTCATTATTTTTATATATAAATTAATTAAAATAATCCCAGAACTGGAACCTGAAATTTAAGAGAAGAGAGACCTTTATATATACTACAACAAATAAAGCCTGTAGCGGCGGAAATGTCGCCGCTATAAACCTACTGCGACCGTTTTTTGCGGCGATAATGTTGTTACTATAGTCCCATACCGATAGCCTAATAGTAACGACATTTTGACTTATTGTAGCGATATTTATAGCGACGACCTGAATGTCACCGCTATAAATTCAACAATTTTGGCCACAAAAATATTTTTACCAAACCCGCCATCATCGGCCCGGCCCATTTCCACCATTTACTTTATAGAAAACATCACTTTGCAAGCCCCAAGAGTCAAACCCTGGTCCTTGCCTTCCATACAAGTGCCTCACTAATTTGGCTAGATGACTTTTCAATAAACATTTTACATTTATAATATATATTATATAGATTATTACAACTATAGCGATGAATATATTACCTATAGCAACAACTTATTGTCAATAAATACAACAACAATGGCGGGAAATCTTCCCGACAATCGTATAACGATGACTTTTGATGTCGCCGCTATAGGCATTATGATATCGCCACTATAGTTCTGGCTATAGTGATGGCATTAAGATGTCGCCGCTATTAAAAAAAACCTATAAGGATGATATACTGGTGTCACCTCTATAGCCAATGCCGCAGCAACGACTTTTGATGTCGTCGCACCTTGTCACCGCAATAGGCCTTATTTGTTGTAGTATATACACTAGTACGTATAGAATGCCACTCTTTTTGTCAAAAAAAATGCAGCAATCAAAAATTGTTTCGTTTCGTTCTTTCCGATCTGCCAAATTAAATGATGTTAATTTTTATCACGATAATAATAATTATAACTGCACAATGGATCTGTATCTAACAAAAATCGATCCATGTATAAACTAACCCGTTTTCATGCCTGGTAAAGAGCCCGTTGCAAGCCCCATTTCTAGGTATCTAGTTACATTGGTTGCTCTACTCCAAGAGAGACTGAAAAATATGTATGTACATGTATGGTTAACAAAGATGCAGACACAATTAATTTCACATTGGTTCCTTAGTAGATATTAATATTACACATTACATGACATGGTAACTCGTGGATAATTACCACACCAAATTAACAGTACAACATGCATGACAACTTTTGACGCGATTGAAACTCGTGGATACGACGGCTACTTGTGCTCATGATACAATAATTATTGCACAACAAGGATTGACACAATGAAAACCACAACACATATTGCATATAATATGATGATGATTGTCAAGAATAACAAATTAATCATCATCAGACAGTTCCATTTTCCGGCTTGCAGCAAAGGAGACAAGATCGGCCTGGGCATCCGCAACATTCCAGCAGTCTTCTATGCGGCAATTGGCTGTCGACGAGTATATCCAGCTTCGATTCCTCAACAGCAGCTTTGTTACTAGCTGGGTTGGAAGTTGGCAAAGCATTTGGTTCATGATCATCAGCATGAACCAAAGGGTTGGTGAGTTATAAGACACAAGTGCAAAACCCATTAAAACTGCTAGCATTTTATCCTTAGACAAAGACATGTTTGAAATGATGAATTACAAGTCGAGTTTGGGAGTAGAGGTAAAACTCAGGCATTAAGTAGAGGTTTAATTTGCAGGCCAGTGGCTAAAAGCTGTTACAGAAGAAACAATATTATTACAATTAATTTATATAAGTCACTTGTCCTAAATAACTTTGTGTCATGACAAGTTTAATTAGTGCTTGTGTTCTTCCATAGACACAAGAGCCAATCAACACTAATTAGTGCTTTCAACTAAATATATATAATCAATGCTAGTGGAATTGTCCTTTCAAAGATTCCTAGATCCGTAAATTAAAGTCCCGCCTGCAGGACTCAAATTTTATTCAAACATTAAAATCATTCCATTTCAGCAAAATAAGACGTGTAGATAAAGAACAATTTCAAATTAACTTTGACATGTCATTTCTATATAAGTATACTCACTCATATGACGTGAATTTGAAATTTAATTCCAATTATAATATGATCTTATTTAATTTCTTTCCAAATCCCTAATAATGAAATTCATCAAGTTGGATGAGTAGTGCCAATTTTCCAAAGATTAGGGTCTTCTACTCCAAATTTAAAAGTTGGGAAGTGCAAATAGATTGATACAAAAATCAGGGACCTTTGTTGCAATTTACCCTTTCAATAGCCCACCTTTAAAGGCAAACCATATAATAACAACGGTTCCACTCTCTCACACACATTGGGATCTTAGCTTGCGGACCGACTTATTTGGATTAATAGGACATAGTCATACGATACACATAACAAGTGATTATTTTTTGTCTGTCTACATTAACTTGTTGGCAAGACAAGATGTCAACATATTGATAATAGAACATTTTTTTTTTAAATAACAAATAACAAGAGATGGCTGCCAGGTACTCGTAAGTAATTGGGGCATGTCATGTCATCCAGTTATCCTTATAAAAATGGTGCACATTTAATTTCTAGAAGCATTAAGAATTATAAGATTTCTAGATAAACCTAGAACTACTTGGGAAGCAAGGAAAATTAGTGGTTAAATTGCTTCCTAAAATAGAAAATTCTAAGTTTCAGATTTGAATGGCACAATGGAAAAGTCAATGGACTTTTCACCGACAATTGAGATGCCTTGTAATGAGGTGGAAAATTGAGAATCAATTAACCCAATTACTAAAACACGAGTCCACTATATCCCTTTACGCTCAAGTCCATACATCCTTCAACTACATTTCCAAATTATCCCACTAGCCATTTTCCCTATTTAAATACTAATTGCCTTTATCACCTGTGCCCAATTGTCCTAAATAGTACTTCTGATCCTAAATTTGTTAACTATTTACAAAACTAATCTATTCCCTGCACTATACTCCTATATTAATTCTTTAAAAAAACCAACATATCCAAATAGCCTCGGATTGATGAGTAATTGGATTGGATATTTGGATTATTCTTTCTCTACAAATAGCACAGTCATGCATGCAGAAGCGAAACATGCCATAATAATCTGTAGAATATCAAAACTTGGCTCTATTTTCTGCAGGAACATAAAAATGATCTCAGCTAGCACACAGCATTATTAATCCTTAGTTTTTAAAAACAAATTCCACTATATATAGTGGCGTATTTTATTCATAAAATAGAAAATAAAGGTACAACTCATGAGGGTGGTCAAGCCTGACCCTCAACCAGTACTGAAAGCAAAAGAAAGCTAATAATCTTAGATATATTACACATTACATGATCAGAACTCGTGGAATATGGCCACACCAAAACAACTTTTGACGTGATTGAAACTCGCGGATATATGGTGGTTACTTCTCATACATTCGGAAGGAGGCATAACAACGATTGAGGAGATCGGAAGAGCACACGTCTGATGATGATTGTCAAGAATAACAAATCATCATACAGTTCCATTTTTCGGCTTGCAGCAAAAGAGACAAGATCTACCCTGGCATCCACAACATTCGAGCAGTCTTCTATGCGGCAATTGGCTGACAACGAGTAGATCCAGCTTCGATTCCTCAACAGCATCTTGGTTACTAGCCGGGTTGGAAGTTGGCAAAGCAGTTGGCTCATAATGATCAGCATGAGCCAAAGGGTTGGTGAGGTAGCACCAAAGTGCAAAACCCATAAAAACTGCAAGCATTTTAGCCTTAGACATAGACATGTTTGAAATGACTAATTAAAAGTAGGGTTTGGGGGTAGAGGTAAAACTCATGCATTAAGAAGAGGTTTATATAGACTTGAGTAGCTCTAGCTAGCACGCACATACCAGCAGTTTATGCTTTGCAGGCCAGTGGCTAAAAGCTGGTACAGAAGAAACAATAACATAATTACAATTACTTTATATATGTCATTTGTCCTAAATAAATTGTGTCATGACAAGTTTAATTAGTGCTCGTGTTCTACCATAGACAAAAGAGCCAATCAACACTAATATAATGGAATTGTCCCTTCAAAGATTCCTAGATCTGTAAATTAAAACCACGCATGCAGGACTCAGATTTTAATACAAACTTTAAAATCGTTCCATTTCATCAAAACAAGACGTGTACTTAAACAACAGTTTCAAATTAAGTTTGACATGTCTTATCTATATGGCGTAAATTTGAAATTAATTAATTTCAATTATTAACGGGATCTTATTTAATTGGTTTCCAATTACCCTAATAATGAAATTCATCAAGTAGGATCAACGGTGCCAATTTTCCAAAGGTTACGGTCTCCCTTTCCAAATTTAAAAGTTGAAAAGTGCAAATGAATCGATACAAATATTAGGGACCTTTTCGTTGAAATTATTTAGCCTTTTAATTAGGGGTGAGCATCTAACCCGCAAAACCCGCCCGAACCACAATCCGACGGGTTCGGATGGGTTAAATAGTCCAGGAAATTGAAATCCAAGCTGAAACCCGACTCAAACCGAACCCAAAACCCGTAAAACCCATCCAAACACTCCCGAACCTACACAACTACCCTCCCCTCCTGGTGCCCGCCCCTAGCTAGGTAGAACATTAATAGCCCACCTTTAAGGGAAACCTATAGGAGAACAACGATTCCGCTCTTTCACCCACATATTGGAATCTTAACCTACAAAACGACTTATTTGGATTAATAGGGCATGGACATATGACACCGGCGATAAGTGCTTAATATTTTTCATTAATCTACATTAATCTATTGGTAAGATAAGATGTCATCATGTCAACATGTTGAGAAGAGAACTTTTTTTTTTTAAATATTAACAAATAGTAATACTTGGAGCAATGGTGGAGCCATGAGCTATTGAATGACTAGACCGGAAGGGTGAGTCATATATTACACACGACTAAATTACCCTTTATATATAATTTATTTTTAATTTTTTTTACAACCTAAAAAAAAAATTTTTCCCCCAATTTTTTGGGGGCCCCACCATGCCCCCTAGCTCCGCCAGTAAGTTGGAGCATATTGTCATGTCTCGGATTGAATAATTATCTCTACGTAATACTTATAGATAAAGTTTTACACAATAAATTTGGACTTTCAATTTGTTATGTGATCGATCCATTGAGTAAAATAAATTTCTAATTTATGTAGCATGATTGAATTTGGATCATTATCCTTTAATTAATGTTATTGCTCTTATTTTCGGCGGGATTACAAAATGCTACTCTGTCAAAAATGCTGGCATGAAGGCTCCATGCATGCAATAGAAATTGTTTCATGTTGTTATAGTCTTCAACATTTTATTATATTTGTGCATTTGTTTCCAAGAAAATTATCTAGTGTACGATGTTGTCTCACGAGCTGGTCATATCTTGTAAAATAAGAATTTGCTAAGAAAATAGATAAGGCTCATGTTAAGAAGATATATGACTTACGTGGTGGAAATCTAACAAAAGCGACCCCCTGTTGGTAGGGCCGCTTTTATTATATTTCCGCCACGTAAGCGATAAGGTTCCTTAACATGAGATAGATAAGGCTCTGTAGTTGGACCGTTGTAAAATATGCCAATTAAAAAATAAATTGTTTGTGCACTTGTCCACATTAGCGGCTAACACTCTAATGGAATCATTTTTACTCTATAAAAACGGCCCGTGGACCGAAAGATATATGCTAACAAAGGGAGAAACATTTTTCACATTTTTTTAGAGCATCTCTCTGACGCATTGTGGTGGTTATGGGATGATCTCATCTGACAATTGACAAAAAAATATTTATTTGACATATTAAATACTTATTGTCATAGACAATTATTGTGAAATATTAATTTATCAAATCACTAGACTTTTCTCTCTCTTTTTAAAATATCTAATATTACCTCAATCTCAAAAAGATATTCCCCATTTTTTATTTTATCCGTCCCAAATTATATCCCACTTTTCTAAATTAATTTTTTAATTTTCTAATATACTTTCATTTATGGTGTATATAATAACAAATAAAGTGAAATATTAAATAAGTCAAATGGTATATTAGGAAATACTCACTCGGTCCCATAAAAATATGTACATATCAACTAATCTCGTGAATGAATTAATGTGGTTGAAAATACAAAATTTACACTTAATTCTCTAATATACCCTTATTCATGACTAATTCAATTTAATGTACTTCAAATTTATTAGTAGTTGGATTAAGGGTAATTTGGAAAAGAAATTAACTGTTCAACCTCGTTTATATAAATAGACTATAATGTGGGACAAATTAAAATAGAAACTGGGACTATTTTTATGGGACGGATGGAGTATATATCAAATTGTATATTTCCAATAACATTAAATGATATTTTCTTAATTTATGTGAAACATAAAAGGGAAATGTCTTTATAGGACGGAGGGAGTAATAATTTACTAAATATAAAATATTATGAATAATGTTGTATTGAAGAGTTCATTAAATATAATGTCAATTTTAGTTGCTACATGTACACCGTCAAAACATCATCATAAGCATGAACCAAAGGGTTGTTGTCTTGCTGAGGTTGGATAAAAGTGCAAAAACCATGAAAACTGAAAGCATTATTTAGCCTTATGAGACATGTTGGAGGTTAATAGTCATATTGACAGAATCCGACAAAAATGACCTATTGTGCGAATTTATAAAAGGTTAGGGACTTAGGAGTAGCAAAAAAAGGTTGGGTACCCAACCGATTCTTAACTCAAATGTTGGGAGGATTTGTGAAATTAACCCTTAATCAGTATCTTTTGTTTCTATTTGTCCTAAATAACTTGTAATCTTTCCACATTCGGTTAGGTCCTCCCATAGTGTTTGATATTAATTAAGAAATAATACTTTGTGGGTGTTCCGTTTGTCTTATATATGATGATCACAAGTGGGTTTTCTATTTGTATTTGCCGATCTGTTCCTATAGCCGGACCGTAACTTCTAATGTATATATTTTTGAATTTATAGTTTTCTCAATGTGCAACTTGATATTATATAGATTGGAGTTCAAGTTTGATTAAGTCGATAGACATTAATTAATTAATCGTCCCTGATATTAGTATTGTTCAACTTTAGTTGAAAAAAATGGTAAATGTATTGAATGAGTTCACAAAATCTTTTAAGTGCAAGAATTTTAGCCATAGACATATATATACATATATATATCTGAAATCATCAAGTTAAATTCATGCACTAATTGATTGGATATTGTGTAGAGCTTGGAGCAATTTTTCAGGAAAAAAACTTCAGTGTCCAGGAGCACTGAGCACTCAGTATTATTGACCAATCAGGAGCTTGCATGTAGGTGTTAGGACCCAAATTAAATAATAAATTGGGACTCCAAATTTCACATGTGGGTTCATGATTCTGGAGCACTGAATTCAGTGTTCTTAGAGTACTGAATTTTTTCTCAATTATTCACCCGTCGGACTTTGGCTAAAGGCTTCCCTACCAGGGAAACAAGTACGGCTAGAGAATCTTTTGTTTGATTTGTCATGAGGAAGTTACAATAAGGGATAAATTCCACATATAGAAATTATAAAATAAATAATTAACATTTGAATTACTCTTTTAACATCTGCACTTGCTTTAGCAATCCTCAGACTCTAAGAATTCTTTGCAAAACTGAAGCATTGACTATAAAAGTGTCTTTAGCATACAGGTTTACATTTGTTTCATGCTTGCAGGCTTGTGGAGTTGTTTGTTTAATTTGTCTTAAATAAAATGTAATCTTCTACTAATTGTTATACTGACTAAGATTTTCTGTTTGGTTGTTTTCTTTTGTCAAACTTTTGATTCTTAAGAGTGAGCGATCTATGTCGTCCAAGACGAAACAACCTTGGATGGAATAATTATTTGATCGTTTCAACATTATTATGGCTCTTTGCCTGTTGATAGGAATACAGTATGTCGCTCGCTCTATTGTTAAGATGTCCCTCACTGTATTTCGTAGATCAAGTGAAATACTCACATAATTTAGCTCGTAGTTTCTTATTACTATTTTTGAATAGAGATAAAATGATCGAGAATGAGTAAGAGCAATCACTGAAGATCCGACTACTACTTGTGCGTCTCACAAAATATGTGAATAGGACCGATAGACTAATAACTATATCATATATGGGAAATTTTTGAATGCAAAAAAATTTATTTTATGTGTTGCTGCAACTCGCCTAAAATACTTTTCCCAATGGTCACTGATTTAACTCCCTCCGTCTAGTTATTGTTAAGTTAAATAAATAAATATAATACTCATATCTTTTTTTTTTTTTTTTTGAGCAAAGGAATTTTATTCAATGATAGAATCGAGATGGAGTACATCCTCAATCAAAGACGGGGCACATGAAATAACACACTACTACCAGACAAAGAACCAGCCGCTCGAGCAAGCTTATGAGCAGCCTGGTTTGCAAGTCTCATAACACAAGAAAACTCCATACCATCGAGTTCTAATACGAAAAGCCTACAATCACCTAGGACTAAAACAAAGGAAGACACATCCATATGATTCGAACGAAGGGCTTCAAAGGCGACCAATGCGCCCATCTCTACCATAACACGAGTGAGGTTCATCTCCTTGATCCAAGCTAAAGCCTCACGGACACCTATTAACTCAGCCATCTTCACGTCAACTAACCCCCTCGCCTAAACAATCTTAGCACCCAAGAAGGAAGTTCCCTCATCTCGCAAAATCAGCCCAATGACAACAAGGTTCTGTGCAGGGAAAGTTGCCGCGTCTACATTCAATTTAACCGAACCGGCAGCCGGCCTTTTCCAACGTAAAATGCTTTGCATAGGATCAGTTCCTCTATGATGCTGGGGCAGCCTAGCCTCATTCCACTGGTTATACAAAAAATTAGCCAAGAAGACCACCTTAAGTGGCATAAGTGAACGTCTGTGCCAAACAACTTCATTTCGGTTATGCCAAAAGTGCCCAACATAGCATAGCCTTCTTATCCTTATTCGTTTGATCCTTGCTGCCCAGGAAAAAAAGAACCATTTCTTAAAGCTTTGGCTATTACCATGCTAGAAATCAACGGAGAAAGCTACCCATACCCGGCGAGCAAACCCACAACCTAAAAGGCAATGCAGTGTAGTTTCATTCTCGGCTACACAAACCGGACATTGGCCCTCAACGTTAATCCTCTTCTCACGCCACTTGTCCAATGTAGGGAGTACATTAGAAGACGCTCTCCAAAAAAAATTCTTGATTTTCAGAGGCACCTTAAGGCTCTAAAGAAAGCTCTACAGCCGATTGACTGGGACGAGAAGGTTATCATGGTGAATATATTGGGCCAATCAGTATCCACTTCTCACTATGTACACACCCTTGACTTCATGCTTCCAAAAAATCCTATCGTTAGCCTCCATCAAACAAAGTGGTACCTACAGGATTAAGACCGTGTCCCTGTGATTGAATAAGTCATTTATAACCTCTATATCCCAACAATGAACACCAAGTACCGTAAGTTGATTCACAGTAATGTTCTCACCATCCGGGATCATAGGAGAAGAAACAAATTCATCCTCATCATCCAGTAGCCACAGATCTCTCCAAACCCTTACATCACACCCAGTGCCAACTCTAAATCGGGTGCCCTTTCTAAGTAGAAGCTGGCTAGCCATAATACTTAGCCAAACAAAGCTAGCATTGTAGCCCACTTTGGCTTGCAGAAAATATGTATGAGGGAAATATCGAGCCTTGAAAATCTTTGTAACTAAGGCGTGAGGTTCAACCAAGAATTTCCATCCTTGCTTCCCCAAGAGTGCCAAATTCAGCTTATGTAGCTCTTTAGATCCCAGACCGCCCCGCTGCTTAGGATAGCAAAGTCTTTCCTACCTCATCCGTGAAATTCCCTTGGCTGCCCTTTATTATTTCGCCACCAAAATGCATTCATAGCTCGCTCAATCTCTGCACAAAGATCATTTGGAAGCAAAAAGACACTCATGGCATAGCTGGAAATAGTTTGAACTACTGATTTTAACAAAACCTCATTTTCGGCCCTTGACAGTGATTTCTCCTTCTACCCATTCAATCTTTTCCAAATTCTATCTTTAATGAATGATAGAATTTCTTTCTTTCTGCCCAACAAGGATGGCAATCTGAGATAGAATTCAGCATCCCCGCCACTCCAACTCTGACGAAGTTACAAATGACCTTGCATTGATCAGTAGGGACATTCGAGCTAAAAGAAAGGATTGATTTCTGAAAATTAATCGACTGACCAGACTCAGCTGATATGCACAAAATAATTCTCTGATCCTCCCAGACTTCTGCATGTTAGCTCTGAAAAAGAAGAGGCTATCATCGGCAAAAGATAGGTGAGAAACCGATGGTGCAACTCTAGTCATCTTATACCCATGAATGAGTCCAGCTTTCGCTTTTCGGCTCAGAATATTAGACAAACCCTCTGCACAGGTGATGAAAAGATAGGGTGACAAATGACCCTGTCTTACCCCTCTCCCTGGTGTAATTGGTCTCAATTCACAACCATTACGGTAGATGTAATATTTCACTGAAGTGACACACATGAGAATAAGGTCAATCCACCGCCTGGAGAATCCCATTCGATCCATAACCTCTTCAAGAAACCCCCACTCAAGGCTATCATATGCCTTGCCAATGTTAAGTTTCAAGGGAGCATAGCCTTCCTTACTTTGAGTTTTCCGCTTCAAATAGTGCATAGTCTCAGAAGTAATAAGTGTATTATCAGTAATTAATCGCCCAAGCACAAAAGCACATTGAGTCTCAGATATAATTAAAGGCAAAATGCTCTTCAACCTATTAGCAAGAACTTTCGCGATAATCTTGGACACCACAGAATATGTTCTAGGACACGATGGGAGTTTGCGTGTCTCGATAGGAAAGAGATCACCGGAGCATAGCACAAGATTGCCTTTTCTTGCTGCCATGGGGTCGACTTGTGAACAAGGTAAACCCAATGGGAACCAAAAAATAGGGGTACACACAAAAAGATAGGCCGAAGGTCAGCTATATACTCAGGACTTTGTTTCTTGGAAATGAGGACAATGGCAGTAACATTCAAATCATCAGGAATTCGACAGTGATTCAAAGCATCCAAATAGATAGAAATGACATCCTGATCAACAATACTCCAATAATGCTGAAAAAATTTTGGGTTCATACCGTCAAGACCTGACGTTTATCGGGATGCACTTGGAATAGGGCCACCCACACCTCATTAGCCGAGAAGGGAGCCAAGAGCTGATCAGTCTACTCACCAGAGATTTGGGCCTCAGTCTGGTGGGTAATTGCATTCGGTGTCTCCAAACTCCTAGTGGTCGAGAAGAGGCCAATAAAATACCCCAAGATATGCGCCTGGAGCTCGGTCTCTAAAGAAATCCAGTAGCCACAAGCATTCCTTAGCCGAGTGAAGCTATTAAAATTTTTCCTAGCTGAAGCTGCCATATGAAAGAACTAGGTGTTCACATCCCCTTCACAAAGCTAGAATTGTTTTGCTCTTTGTTTCCAGAAGATTTCTTTTCTCCGCAAAGTTTCATAGTATTCTTGTCTAGCCCGTTCAAACATTCCCATGGATACGCGCCCGCCGACTCTGGACAGCCACTATTTAATCTTCCCCTTAAATTCAATATTCAGCTTTGAACTCCAATCAAGAAGGTCTTTACCGCAAGCTACAATTTGCTGATGAGAACGCCACTGATGTCTCTCCTAGCTGGTGCTAATAATTTCCTTGGAATCTGTTTCATGAACCCAAACATTCTCAAATCGGAATATCCTCCTTCGACCACTGAACGATCGACATAGAGGCTGCAAATAAATGGGGGAGTGGTCCAAGGTAAACATCTCAAGATTCTCAACCCAAGCTTCTCTAAACAATGATATCTATGATGGTGTAGCAACCACTCGATCAAGGTGTTTCTCATTCCAATGCTTTGTACCTTGCCCTCTAGACTATGTAAACTGATTTCCTATCATACCCAAGTCATAAAGTTCACATTCTGCTAGCGCTTCCCGGAAGCCATCAATAAGTCGGTTAGGATGGCTAGTGCGACCATATTTTTCAATGTGGGATAGTATGTCATCAAAATCGCCTAGGTAAACCCAAGGTAGC
>CAVNYN010210004.1:0-24913 GCA_963692815.1 Nyctanthes arbor-tristis
TTTTTGCCTCTCCAATTGCTTTTTCACCTTGTACGAAGGTTTGCAGTCAAACAACCACCTATTTTTGCTATCACACAAAGTATTATGCTAGCCTTACTTTTCAGAAGTTCCGAGTTCGGAGCCTGACCTCCAATCAAATGTCTATAACTTTAGAAAACATCAACTATCCATCCCCATGTTATGATGAATAGTCATTTTGACAATTAAATTATATAATAATAAATATAATATATTATACTTCTTTCTATATTTAAGAGTAGAATATCTAATGCAAGAAACCAAACAAAATTCTTTCACCAAATAGTGTACTGGGAAAAACTCATCTCAAATATTTTTATCAACCCCCAAAGCCCCCATCTCAACCCCCAACCACCAAAAAAAAAAAAAAGAAGAAGAAGTAGGATTACTGCACCGCTTCTACCCTACATTAATTGATAGAAACACAAGGCGAAAACCTAAATATTGCGCTACACAAGCTTTGCGCTAAAGCCATAGCCAGGTCATATCTAGCTTACAAGAGGCTACCTATGTTAACAATGTCATCACATGGCTAGCAGGCCATATTGATTGGCAGGAATCCAGATTGGATTCAAATAGTTGACACAAATTCTAATTGACACAAATTCTAAGTTCCCTGCAAACTCCAGAATCATTTTGGAGATACAAACGAAATCAACAATTCTTATTGAAACGGAATACTTAAGGGATCAATTTGGAGTACAGATAAACTAATTAATTCATGTTAAATTAAAATTATAATGACCTCATCTCTTATCATGATTGCATCTAACATTCAATGAAAGATTCCTTTTTTTTCTTTTATATTTATGGCTTGAGGCTTTGTTGAGTGTGCAAAACTATAATCAAGATTAAACATGTTAAAAACAATGACATTTCCGACAAATTTCCATCAGCTTAAGTAGAAACCTTAACATAATCTTACAAAAGAGTAAAAATCATTAGATCAAGTGATGTACAGAGCTAGAAAAGGTATGTAAATACCGGAATACTCATTTCAGAAGCTGATTCATTACTTTAAAGACCACGGACCTGCATAAGAATGATCTTTCCACATTTTTGATGAGTTGTTCTAACCAATCTGCATCAACATACTCTTAATGACAACATAAGCAAATATAAAATACTATATATTTGAAACCTAGCAGGAGAAGCTATTAAAGCCATGCTTGTCTAACCTAAGTTTTCAATTGGCAATCTCGGAATGAATATGTACCTGTACATATAGAAAGTCACGTCAGCGGAAGTTGCAGACAATGTCGGGAATCTTAGACGTGTAACCCAATTCGATCGGATGTCGGGACTGCAAGTCAGCCGCTGAATCTATTTAGGTCTCAAAGGTTTTGAGAGATAATTACTTGAGAAGAGTGAAAATGGACAAATCGGCAAAAGAGAGGTAACCAGCTGAGAGTTGAAATTGGAGTGAGGTTTCTGCATAAAGAAATGAGAGAGAGGTTCGAGATGAAGGTCAAGGATAGAGGGATCTAATCATTTTGTGAATGGAGTGATAAATCTTGAATGAAAGAGTGAGGGGAAAGGTAAAGGAAAACAAATGATCTTATGAATGCAGTAAAACCACGTCTTCCATTTACTGTTCTAGGAATAGGAAAAATAAATCTAAAATGAACAGCTAAAGACCACTCCTCTCACTTAATACAGGCTTTGTTTGGTAAGGATTTATAAAAATGTGGGCTTATAAATTGATTTAAAATTCAAAATTTATATAAGTATCGAAATTTAATTATATTATGTGGAGGTAATGATTAAAATGATATGAAAATTCACATTACATCAAATATGTGATTAAATGTGGTGTTATCACTTGTCTAAAACTTGAAATTTAAATTAGTTGATAAATGATAGTGAGTTAGTTTTAAATGGTTACCAAACATTGTAATAGTAGAGAAATATGTATACATATAATAGTATAGTAAAATGTTGAAAAATAAGTAGTGGCAAATTGGTAAAGAGCTGTTCTAGGGAATAGCAACCGGAGTTCACTCTTTGATATATTAAGGAGATAAGGATAAGGATATATATAATACTATAACTAGATTTTTTCATCTGTACATTACACGAGTAAAATTATAATGCATATTTATATTAAAATTGATATATGAGTGTAGACATTATGCCATAAATAAAGTATAATATAATAGTTGCATTGTATAAAATTACAAATAATACACGAATTGCAAATCACCATGGTATCGATATTTACCGTAAAATAGCTTAGTCTATAATTCTGATTTCCTCCAAACATGTCATGCAAATTCACACATCTAACATATATAAAGTTGTAATAATTAGCAGTCAAATAATCAAATCACAATCAATTATTACAACTATAATTCTAGCATCTCACTCGTACATCGTATGGGAAGATTAATTCAAGAAAAATCAATAATAATGAACAATAAAATATTAAACAAATACGTGTCATCAGATTTTCATAATAAAATCAATAAATATATAATTTTGATTTAATATTTGACACGTTAAATTAATATTTTATTAATAATATATTAATAGTTACTTGCTTATGTACTCGATTATTGTTTTTACTATATTTTACTTTTAAAACGTCTGACTTATTTAACATTATTAGTTAACAGTCTAATAATACGTATCAGCCATCTACATAACTGTATTCGCTCGATACCTATTCAGATAAAAATTTTCATACACATAAAAAAATGCCTTCATGACGTGCCTTTTTTATGAGTAAAATTTAAAATTGATAGTTATAATTAAAGTATTAAATAAATATAAATTTGTAAAGAAATGCAAGTTAGATTTTTAATATAAAAATTAGACCATATATGCGTGGCATCCTAAAAAGGAAAATAAGACAAAATAATCAGGACGACGGTAGTAATTTTTTTGTGTAGCTTCTTTTCTTCTTGTAGATTTCATGACATAAATGTAAAAAATAATAAATAGTTGCAATAAGAATTAAATCAAATGAAATAACAATATGAATTCAATTGATATTTTACAGGCTTCATATCTATGGAGAAAAAAGACAAAAAAATTAATTAATTAATTGCATACTTCACAAAAAAATATTAATAGTTACCCATCTATGTACTCGATTAATGCTTCACTATATTTTACGTTTATATCATCTAACTTATTTAATATTGTTCACTATGTGCTAGGTCGCAGTCAACGGCTTCCAGGTCGAAAACCTGGCCCACTAGGCCACTAGCTGGCAGCATATCAATATGAGCCTGCGATCCACCATGTCAGGACCTTGATAAGAGTAAGGTCTTGGTCTTCTGGTAGCTGAACTCAACCCGGAAAAGCTTAAGGCCTTCAGGTCACAGATCAATCTCGCGGATCACGATCTTTATGACCTTGGTCGTTAGAGAAGCGACTTAGTGAATTTTTATAGGTGGGCTTCTGCAGAATCAGCTCTTAAGGTCACTCACCTAATTCAGCTCAGGTCACCCTGCAACCTCATAGGTAGTTTAACCTTAATGCAACTTGCATAGACTACTTGCGTGCCATATCATAAAAAGAGCCGACAAGGCAGCCATATTTAATGTACATTGAATATTTGTCTTCTCCATGTAACAACTAGCTTACACTTGGTCAAAAAGCCTGGCACAAACTCCTACTAAGTGTGCTTATAATGGCTTTCATTAGTAAAGCATTTAATGCATATAATCATTACACATCAATTTTAACACTATAAATAGGAGGAAATCCCACGTAATAAAGGATCCTCCCCTCATTTACAACATTCTTGTCCTCTTAACATTTACCCTCCACATTTACTCTTCCTTACACATCTCCAACAACCCTTGAAAGTCTTCATTTATCGTCCAAATCAATTCAAGTATAAATTTCCCGCGTAAACAAATTAGTTTATTGAGTCAAGGCAAATTTTGACATCAACAAATATTGTTAGTTAACAATCTAATAATACATATCAAGTATGTACATACCTATATTTGCTCGATACCCGTTCACATAAGAATTTTTATACCCATGAAAAAGTACCCTCTTGACATACCATTTTAACCGGATAATATCTCATTTTCTCACATAAATTTTTAACTGGGTGATACTTTGTTTTATTCTGTATAAATACCAATAATACCATGTTGCTATTTTAGTCTAGCAAATGAAAAATATAATCCTTAATAAAATAGTATGGTTTTATAATAACAATCGTTAGAGACGTAATAGTTATAATTATAAAAAGAATCCAAGCTTTTGTTGTGAATTTTAGAATGTCAGGAATTTTACGTAGAATTGAGTTCTAATCAAAGAAAAGAATTTGAGAATTTCTATAGAAAGGGATAAGGGAGGAAAATATGTTAGCTAAAGAAGTATTAAATAGAATGCCATATAAATTGGTTATAAAGATTTTAATTAGATAATACTAGAAGGGATAAAGATTTTATACACTAAAATTTATTCATTTCATAACTATGGGCCAAAAACAAAATGTGATTTTTGTAGGAAGTCTCGAGTCTCGAGAACATAAACTTGAAGATAGCAATACAAAATTATGTTATTCTTCTCAATTGTGCTAATCAATATTAGAGGAAGTTAGTTAATATTGAAATAAAAGAGAAAGAAAAATATTTACATTCATGTTTATTCAGGAATCCAACTAGATTGGGGAATGCATTTTGTCAATTTCACTTTTAGCACGAAATTATAACATTAATTAAATTGATTCTTTATTTCTTCCATAAATCTAATTTCGTAGGTTTATGAATTTAGATGCGTTGTAGACAATATTTTTGTACAAAGTAAACAAAAATTTTATTTTTGATTCTTGGAGCTTTTTTGTTTTTGTAAAAATTAAAATAGATTAATTAGGATTTTTCTCGTGCACGTAGAGAAAAGAAGATAGGAGGGAGAAACATTTATAATTGTTAAGAATGAGATGGTTAATTGTGTCATTTTAATTTTTACAATTTTAGTATATTTGAAAAATTGGTGAAATTAATAAAAAAAAGTAGTGTCAATATAATTAATATTTAAGTATATATATGATTAATAATAATATTTTCTTTAAATGAAAACACGCTAGAATAATATAGAAATGAAAATTATTAACAAATAAAATAGTTGGTATAATAGTTTAAAAGCATGTTACTCTTAACATATAGGTCACAAATTTAATCATTCACTATTACATTTATAACAATTTTTTTTTTATTAGAAGTGACAGCTAGTGTGGTAAGTAATTGTGCCAGATAGAGTTTTAGGCGAGAAGAATTTTCTAATCAAAATTACAATTATTCCATACAAACTGTCATTTAATATATATTGATAATATTTTTTAATAATTAAAAAAATAATCTATCGTCGACAAAAAAAAAAGAAAAAACTATAAAGAAACAAAAGACAAAAAAATCTATTTATAATAGTTTGAATTTTTGTCAAATGGTTCTTTACATAAAAACCACATTTTCTAATGGTATTTTCAAAAATACTTCTAGATTGAAAGTAATTGCAAAAATATCAGTTTCTATTTCAAAAATACCCTAAACCAATTTTAATTAAAAATTGAATTCTTTATTAATTATTATTTTTTATAGATTATAATGATAATAGTTACTTAAAGTATAAATTTTTCTGACAAAAAAATAGTCATCTTTATGTACCGACAACAATACTTTCAACTCGGGAGCACCGTCAATTGCCAACATCGCCACGCCGCAAACACAATAAAAGGTTATCATTCATAAACAAATGTTATCACCCCATAAAATATCACATTAACAATAAAATGATAAAATAATTCATAACAATAAGATGGTAACAAGTCCGATTAAATGGTAACAAAATGATTAAAAAAAGAGGAAAATAACACAATGAGAATGGTAACATCGGGAATAAAAAACCAACTAATACATGGTAACAGCCCCTGATAAATGGTAACATATGAAAATGAGCAAAAAAGAATTCAACTGGAAGATGGTAACAACCCAAGTAAATGGTAACAAAATGATAAAAACAAGAAGGGATCGCCAAGTGTGAAAATTTAAAAAAAAAAATGAAAACACAAATCCAACCACCAGAACTGTTCCGTTGGTGACGCTCGCGACAACAGCGTAGTGGTGGTGGATGCACTCGGCAGATAGTAGGGCAAGTTATCATGGTAGCAGCAATAGCCACCATCACGCAAATTAGATACCATTCGCAGCAGTAGCAGCCGCTACTACTAACAACTTCCACCAACAGTCACGGCGACAGTAGCGCGATAGTGGTGGGGAAAGATGGTGGTGCTGCGTAATTTAGGGTAGTGATTTGTGTAATGGGGAAAAGGGCGCATGGTGGTGGTGGGGCGCGAGGCGAGTGGTAGTGGTAGGTTGTGGTGGTGGGGCGCGGCACGGGGGCAGTGGAGGTAGGGTGTTATGGTGCTAGGCAGCGGCAGGTTGTGATAGTGAGAGCTATGGGTAGTGAAGTGCGCGGCGACAGTGGCCGAGAGAGGAGTGCTTGAGTTACATATAGGGTTTTACCTATATGTGTATATATAGAGATATTTATATACACACGGGCGCGCACACACACACACATATATAATCTAGGGTGTAAATAAATAAATCAATATTAAAATTAATTATGACAATTTATTAAAATAACAAAATGTTAAAATAAAATAAAATGATTTATTAAAATAAAATTAGTGGTGTGGAAGTAATATAATGGAGTATAAAAGCAAATAGTTTGACATGATAGCGTAAAAATGATAGGACTAAAAAAAAGGATAGAATGTTTAATTTCCTCAAAATAGAGAGAGTTGTCGCAAAAGTTTATAGGGCAATTTAAATAAATACCAACAATTAAACTACTTTGTTACAAAAATCAGGCTACATGACAAACCTTATAAAAGTCAAGTGGTTATATTATATGATTCTATAATTCAAGTAGGCTAACTATGGTATCAGCTTAAAAAAAAAAAAAAAACTACCATGAATGATTTGTTACTAGTTACGGTACGTGAGTTGCATGTGTCATCAACTTTGCATGAAATATATTTGCAAACAAGAAATTAAATATTGATTAAAACAACTAACAAAGTGAATTCAAATTGACATGCAGAAAATAATCTTTCTGCAATGCTTCGCGGATGAGTGGCGCAACCTTCTTTAGCCCAAACTTGAAGATAAATAGTATCTCGTTGACATTATAGATACTTTTCTACCGCATCCATTTCAAAAGAAGTTTATAGTGAGCTCCTTATTTGATATTCCACGCAAGGACATCTTAATGCATCTTCTACCTCAAAGCTATGTCCATAAAGGGGCATCATTTTCCCATGTAAGCATAAATTGACACGGACCAGAAGCTAAGTATCTGTTGTTTTATATCTTCTTGATGACCCAAAAGACAAATGCTTAGCTTGTTGTATCTCTTGACGATAGTTGGTAGTAGATAGAAATGAGTAATTCCAAAGCAAGTCAATACTGCTAAAAGAGATTAGCATATTCCTAGCTTCACGACAAAGAATGAAACAACAAAATAATACATCGCTTTGCTCGTTTCACATGAATAAGCCTGTCAAATGATTAAGCACTTCTCTTATTTCATTAAAAGATATCTTCCCATTGCAATCGGAGTCGTATACTTTGAAAATAACGAATACATAGAGACATATAACAAGGTCAACATATTGATTAAACACTAAAGAAAGCAATATATTATAGTGCTAAATTTCTTGCAATTTCAAAACTGGCCAATATCGATAGGATCACAGCAAACAAAGATCTGGGAGAAAATTCCAAAATAATGCAGAAGAAAACAGTAGAAAAGAAATGAAAGGGGCTAATGATAAATACGTAAAATGTTCTTCTTGCCAGAATGATATAATAAAATAAACTAAATTGCTTATGCATTCACCAATTTCAATCTTTAGCTTCACAATTTCTCTTCGTAATAAAATCTTCAGAAAACAAGTAATATATTCTTTTACGATCTGATCCTAAAAGTTTCTTGAATTTCCTCTTTCCAGAAGGATTAAAAAAATTTTCTTGAATTTCATCTTTCAAGAACAACTAAAATTTCATTATGCCATATTATAACCATGTGAGATTCCAGAAAAAATACATGCCTATTTCAGAACTATTAAGATTTAGAAATCAAAACTTATATCATTGAATTTCTAATCAATCATACAAGCAACCAGAGAACAGCAGATACAAGCAACCAGAGAACAGCAGAACATGTACACATTATTTTCTTTGGATAAAGCTTAACAGCTTGCTCTCTGCTTTCTAGGGTATGGTTGCTTTAGCACTGAAAGTTGACAAAAATCTTACAAAGTCCTTGAAATTCAATACATTAGAAGCTCTGTAAGCATCCAAAAGAAAAAAGGGTCAAACATGCATAAATCACAATCACAAACACCAATAGAAAAAAATGTTTGCTGAGCCTATAATGTTACTTGTTAAGTAAATAAAAATAAGATTACAGAACATTATTTTCTTCATGGATTAGAAACTGAAAACAGTAACAAATTAGTTATTTCACAGTAAAGCAATAGTTTCTTTTGGAATAAGTGATCATTCGTTTATGATTATAAATGGAAGTTATGAATAGTAACTTATTTTGAAACTATACAGTCTACACTCTATACAGATGCTCACATAGTTTACTTGAGAAAGTGGATTCATTGCAAACTCTGGTACTGATAAAAACTCATATGCTGATGTGAACCCCTTTGCATTTCTATGCTGAGTAACTACATAATTGCCCCAAAACCATGTCCGAAGAGGGGAAAAAAAAGCAAAAAAAAAAAAGGCAATCAGTTTAGCAAAATTTGAAAAATCAAATGAAGATTAGAATCCAAGATTCTGGAATAAACAAAAAACTTACATAGATTATTGCAATGTTCTTGAACTTCTTCAATATCATACTAAGGCATGCTAAATTTCCTACAAAATCCAACAAATTTAGCGTAAATAAAGGCAGCCCACTTATCAAAATCCCATTTTTTCGAGACCAACAATTACAAAGAATTATACCTACATGAGGCGCCCTATCAGAGCTACAGGAAGAGCTAAACATCAGAAGAACCATATCCTCTAGGGCTACTATGCCATTTCATAGCCAAACTTATCCTTTTTAAACCAGTTACATGAAGAAAGAGGCTGTGTTTCCTGATTTTTACTAGCGAATTTTTTATTTTAGTTTATTCTTTAATATTGTTGATGAATCTCTATTTCTTCCACAGAAGATATGGTTACTTTTCAATAAAACTTAGCAGGATTCTTCACCGCCTCTCTCTTATAAATTGAACATTACTACTCAAATGGTTATTTTTCTTACTGCTTGTATTTCATTAACTAAATTAAGAGGTGATGCAAACATTCATCAAATTTCTAAACCCACCATTCTTTTTACGAAGTTATCACTCCTTACTTTCCCAATTATCCTAACAATGAAATCAACAGGTGAATTTATATTTTGGGCCGAATGTCAACCATATATATTGCACACTGAAGCAAAAAAATCTAGAAAACAATAAGATTAACAAAAGTTTCAGAATTGAAAAAATAGATAACTTAAAAGGAAAAATTTTCCCTGAGAACATTGATAGAACACAGAAAAATGACATAAAAGAAGCATAGTATTACCTGGTCACATTTCCAAGCATAAAAGTGAAGCTGAGTCCAACCTCAATCATCCCTCTTTTCTCCAGACCTACCCACAACTCCTGCTCTTCCTAATAGATCCAATCTCAACTTTGGACATTATTGAACGTTCCTTTCCTTTTTGATATCAAACGCCAAATCCCCAGAAAGGAAAAGGATTATTATCCTCTAATCTTACAAAACTGTACTTGCTTAGTAAATATTCAGGGAGAAAAAAAAGGAAAATAAAACAAAAAATACTTCCGCATCTTTATTTAGAAAACCAGTCTTCTGTTTCTTAAGTGTAAGATACCTAACATTTGTTTGATTTAAGCTAGGCTAGCATTCCGTCGACCAATTGCATATTAGTTAGAAATCACCAACTGCGTCTTTCACAGTCCAAAACATTTCTCATACAATAGATATTACAATCACAAGACAAGACCTTCCTCTAATATTGCTGCAAGATTCTCAAAAATGTAAGCCATACTAATATCTAGGCATTACCCATATGAAGCCGTAAAGGAGGAGGTACCATTTCCATTCCTAACTCTTAATCTACTTTCAATCTCAATACAGAGTGGTAAACAAGCAATAAATGTATAATTCTGTTCTTCCGGTAAGGTAAGAAAGAAATATAAAGAAAAATGTAGTTACAAGTGATTGGCTAATGGAAACCGTGGGAGAATCCATAAGAATATTTTGGCAATTTGTTCAAGCAGGCAAAGGTTGCACGCAAAATCAAAACTTTAATACTATACCTTGCACTTTGCTGGCAAAGGAGAGAGCACGAAGTGTCACGCCCTCAATTTCAACAATAGCAAAAGCATTTAAATATGTATCTCAATTCAGAATCAAGGGCGAGACTTTACAAATACAATTCAAAAGCAGAGACACTTTCACTGCGCACTCTGATAATTAAATGTTCTATAGGCTACCTACAATGAAATCTCAGCTGTACACGAAGTACACACCAAAGCCTCGATCACATACATATATCTCCTCCATCTTTGGGACGATCCGGCCACATAGTTTTAATTTAATACCTACAGGACTGTAGAAGATAGGGGTGAGTATAGAGTACTCAGTGAATAACAACATGCATTGGCTCACGCAAAACAACGCAAGAAAGATCAACAGATGACAAAGATACAGACCTTGAGCACATCACTAGTTTAGCCTCTACCCAGAAGCCATACAATACAAATGTATAAATGACCAAAACCACACAGTAAGATCATAGTACCACAAAGCAATACAAATACAATTCAAATACGAGTAGATAGCGCCACTAGCGAGACCCAAGATCAATAACGATGGTTTATCCAATAACAAATGTGCACACTTAGATATCAAATGTCAAAATAATACAATAGAAGCGTAGGAAGCAATTACGTATTATTGAATATCAAAGAGAATTAAGGAAGGCAAGAGTTTTGAAAAGAGAGAGCTAAGACACGCGTTACTCACATCTTAATTTCTAAAGATTCTTGGATAACTTTTGGGTGGAAATATGCCTCCAAAATCTTGATATTTCTTAAGAAAAATGGTCTTTCAAGCAAGGGTTATATATATATATATATGAAAAAGACTTTGTTTTAAGGGCAAGGAGGGTGTCTTGGAGAGTTTCAAGTAGAGTTCTATGGCTTCCTAAATTGTTGGACAAATTTCTTTTGCATTTTGGTCCCTTTTTATAGGTATTAGGTTTAGTTATATTTACAGGTCATTTGAAATCCATGAATTCTAAATCTAACAAGTGTCTTGAACACTTGTCAATATTAGCTATTAATTAATTATAAAAATGACATGTGCATTATTACACTTGGCAAGGATAACAACTAATTATTTACACAATTGACAATTGTCCTATAAACTTGGCAAAACTAGCACCCTCCATTAATTACAAAATAACATATGTTTTATAGTTTTACAAAGTTTATTGGAAATTTTCACGGGATGTTACACGAAGTGCCAGGAAGCAGCCATGGTCGAGCTCAAACAGCCCAATCTAACCCACAAACACAAAGCAAAAAATTTTAAAAAACTGATAAACCAAACAATAAGGATGAAATCGGTTAATCAATAAAAACCTAGCTCACAACTTACATGGTGGTTGAAACGGAACACCTCGCTGCAACTACTACCCTTCTAACCCGCCAATTTCTGACCACAAGAGCCCTAATCGACCGGCGGATGAATCGATTTGATGAAAGATGGCAGTTGAAAGAAAGAAAAACAGAGTGCTTGTGTGTGGTTGAAGACTTTGAAGCGGAGGAATCGATTGATGAAAATGGCGGTTCAGAGAGAGGGAAACAGAGAGAGAGAGAGAGAGAGAGAGAGTCCTTATGTGGTTTCATCAAGAACAATCGATGAACAATCAAGGGGTAAGATGGTATGGCTAAGAATAGCACATATTTTTAGGGGTATTTTCAGAAATCAGGGCATATTTTTTTACGAAAGTGGCTCTTTTATATAGTAGTGATATAAATATATATATATCACTATTATATATAAATATGTTCTCTCGGTTACTGTTGTGAGTAACAATAACCTCTTTTCTTTTCTTTTTTTGTTTCCCCTTAATCTTACAGCTGAGAAACTTCTACACAACATTTTTTTTTTAATTAAACCATGCGCACACCAACATCCCTAAAGCTGGTGATTTCCCCTTAAAATTTTTAGAAATCTATGTTTGGCAACTAATTAAAAATGCATTGAATTTATCAATTAATTTAAATTTTAAACTTTAGACACATGGCAATACCACATTTTTAACTATATATTTGATGTGATGTGAACTCTCACATCATTTTAATTATTACTTCCAAATGACACAATCAAATATTGATACCTATACAAAATTTAAATTTTAAATCCATTTAAAATCCCCTCTTTTTTTAGATTGTTACCAAACAAAGCCATTATGCCATCAGCCGAACAGGTAAGGTTCCTCGAAATCTTTTTTGGATTTGTACCTCAATTGTTCATATAGTGTTCTCTTCTCAAAGATTTATCATGTTCAAAAATGAATAGGATTGTTCGAGAACCCTATTGGGCCTTTAGCGATTTTTTTTCCATGTATGTATGTGTTCTGAGAGTTATGGAAAATTGGCTGGGCTAGGAGCTTCTTCAAGATTTGTGCAATGGTTTAGTTTAATATTTTGCTTACTTTCTTTAAATTTCTGGACTTTTGTTCCAATTTCTGCACATATTACCCGACTTATGGGGGACGATTTAATTCTTTTTAGTTCGATTGTGGAATTCAAAACGTAAATCAAATCACAGAATGGAATCTCATCTCATTGAAGAAGGAAAATATAACAGGCCCTTCGAATTTGTACATTATATTTAATGAGTTTTGATGTTCTGCTAAAATAGACAAAAACTTTCAGTAGCTATTTTATTTTATTTCATTTTCTCCTCTCTCTTTTGCCTAATTTCATTCAAGTATTTTTTTTGGAGTGGGATTTGCTATTTCTTTTTGGCGCCTTTGACTCTTGGTCTGATAATTATAAGAATCAGCAGTTTTAAGGTTAAGAACCTTTATTTAGAATACAATCTTATCTGTGATAGCATCTTCCCACAGAGTTAGATTAGCACAAAGACCTAAATATAATACAACCATGGACAAAAAAACCAACCACTACAAACTTGAAAATTGTCATGCTCCGAAGACCGAAACGGAAGTATTTTTAACAGTAAACAAATCGTCCAGTAATTTCAAATTAGAATGGGTGGGATGTCTTGTTATCAATTAATTGTAGTTCTAGATTAATGCATATTTCCATCGTCAAATAATTAGAGAAAAGATAGTCTCCCACCTTAGGGTGCAAGGCAATAATGGCAAAAGCTAAAGCAAGATCGATGGTCATCACAATGAAGAAGACATTAAGACCACAATCACGACCACAGCACCAAACTTGGAAAGAATTCCTTCATGAACAATATGTTTTTCTACATTCAGTGGAACTCTTATGCCAAATAAATATCTACAATAAATGAAAAAAATAGATGTTTGAGTTAATTTCCTCGGTTACTTGAGTTAATTTTCTTAGTTAGCTAACTAAATTCCACCTGATCATTCATGGTCAGATTAGACAAATGGCGATAAGGTTTCACGTGTTCCCTTTAATGTCCTCAATTACTTGAGTTAATTTTCTTAGTTTAGTGATGTGGAAATTCTAACATGAAGTTCTAATGTGTGATTGGAAACTCTGTCATTTTTTGTTTTTATGTTTAAGGTTTTCGTGGATTGCTTTAGTAACTTTAGTGGGTGGCTGTTTCTACCAATTGAACTATTGAATTACACTGAATTATCCACGCAGATTCTACAGAAAAGTGAAACAAAACACGTGAAACGCACATATCTAACTAGTATATATATATATATATATATTTCATATATATCATATATTATATATTTACATATATATATATATATTATGTAAGTCTTTCAATTAATCTGGGCTAATATGTAGTGAAAGAGAGAATTTGAATCCTGTGCATCTTCTCACCACCACTGTTATTGACAAATCCATCACTCGTCATTGTTGCTGGTTTCGCCGATGCTGTCGTTGCTCACATCTTTGGCGAGGTACGGTTTTGCTGATTTTTGCTATTTCAACAACTTTTTGTCACACCCTTGCTCACAGACCAAATTTGTTTCTTTTGTGCGGGTGCTTTTTGGTCATTTTCACTGACAGATCAGCTAGGAGCTTCGGTGACTTGAATTTTGGCCCAAGTGGGACGCCACCAAATTCGGATAATCGGAGCTCTAAAATACAAATCCTGGCTGCACAGGATGCCACCATAGTCGGATAAGCGGAGCCCTAAAATGGCTAGAAAATAGAGACAACGTTGAGAAAGGGAGGGACAAAGGTGTCTAAAGAGAGTGATGTTGATTGCACCCGCAATGTCAAGCACCGTTGTCGGGGCGAGAGGAGAACGGTCAAAGAAGAAACTTGAATCTTACTTCTTTTTTCCTTTTTTTTTTTTTTTTAACTAGAAACTTGAATCTTACTTGGTACAATTTCAATTTTAAGGTTGATGCTTAATTTTATGGGGATTTGCCTTTCAAATGCTTAGGAAATACTTTTTTTGGACTTTAGAGAGAGTAGTCTATAGGATTAAAGTTACAATCTTGATGTAGATGCTAATCAATTACATATTTATTTGGGACCTTCATCGGAAATAATTTAAAATAATTTTATGATAATTACGGCTGACAAGAATGTAATCATTGAATTAACCCCGAGAAATCCAGGGTTACGGAAGAATTACCTTCAAAATCCGTGGCAATTAATGTAGTTATATGAATATTAGTTACATACTCCGTGTAATTAATAAAAAAATGCTTAGTAATTTAAAAAACTAAATAATTATAATTTTATTGCGTATTACTCACTTATACACATATGTTACTAATATATGTAAATAAAATGAAATTAAAATGAACGATATTTTTACTTAGCATAAAATTAATTAAATTGTCATTTTTAAAACAATACTCTTAATTAATAAAAATGAGAATGAGGAATTTTTACAAAATTAATTTCATATTGAGTATGAAAATTAAGAAATCATGAAAAAGAGAGGATAAAAAATTTATACAACTCCAGAATTACCCTACACCCACATCCTTAGTCAATATGGTGTGGATGATATTCATTTATTAGAATGAGTTATTTTCATATTTATTATTTGTCATATATTCTTGAAAAAATTATTTTCGCATTTCCTTACAACTATTCACTAAATTTACTCTAAAAAATCTAAAGTACACAGTTTTTGATTATAAAAGACCCCAAGGAAGCAATATTACAATAAATAATAAATTCTATATGATTTACTATTTACCCCTAAAATTAATTTTTAACCACTTTTCGTTTCAAAGGGTATTAAAATTTTTTTTTATTTTTGTTCTAAATCATTATCATCAAATATTATTACTATTATATCTCCCAAATTAAATTTTTACCAATATATTAGTTTTCAAAAAAAATAATAAATTAGTAAATATGCTAAACACATAGCCCTAGGTTTTAAGACGTGTGTTTTACCGTATTAAATTAAAGTAAAAATTTTGAAACTGATTTAATTTTACTTTATTATTATATCATCAATCTCACCAGTAGGCACTTAATCGAAATAAGAAGAAATCCCAATAACCCAATACTTGAAAATTGTCTATTAACTGTTAGAATTTTGAAGGAATATTAAATCTTTGAAGATATCCTAAAAACTTACAGAATATGCGTGACAAATATTAATGAATAACAAAAACATATTATATATAGAATAAAAAAATATATAAATTTTTATATATTATTATAAAATAAAATGATAGTGGTTTGCAAAATATAAAATAAAATAAAATGATAGCAAAATGTAACAAATGGATAAGTATTATTTTTTTCTAAACGGAATGAATAAGTATTATTATTATTATAAAATATAAAAAATAAAAAATATATATAAAAGTAGGATAGTAGTTTTTGTGGGAAAACTTGCATATGACCAATATCCTACTTTAAATAAGATAAGATATGATAAGATGACTTTAAATATTTCAAATCTTTTTGAGAAATATAAGAAATATATTACTTGTATGGAAACATTGGACAAATAAAAATGTTAAAATGCAAAAATAAGTCATTGTAACCTTGTTGAGAAAAAGCAAAAAAGGCAAGACCAATCTTCTTTCATACGAAAATGTAACTAAAAAGGCAAAATGCTAAAAATTCATAATTATCTAGTTTGGATAGTAGTAGGGAATCTAGCTAATTATCCCATTCATTTTGAACAATTTTGAATTTGAACAAGGAATAGATAAATAAAAGGTTCTAATTGTGGAAAGATAAACGATAAATATAAATTATATAATATATTTGTAAAAATATAAAATGAGTTTTAAAAACCCCTTATTAATAGAAAATCATACTTGACACCTGATTTTCACAAAATAGAACCCATGGTCTTTTTTCTTTTAATTTTCCTTAGTTTGTTATAGGACTTTCATGACAGGACTTTTTGTTGGACTCCTTTCACGATGACATTGGATTTAGACTCAATTTTGGGCTTCAATGAAAAGGCTATTGGATCCATTATTCCAGCCTTCCATTGTACCTTTGACAAAGAGGAAATTAGGTGGTGCCCTTGATAATGAATAATATATTAAAGTTTTTAATGGAATAGTTTCAAGAATTATACGTTTGGGTATCAATATTATAGTTATAAGTATATATGTATAGAATTGCCCTTTTTTCATCAAATTTTGTTTTTATTAAATAATTCCTATTTTTACTAATAAATTTTCTTTTTATCATTTTATATTGTCCATTTAATGACTCATTTTGTAACTTGGGTATTGAATTCCTTTTTTATTGCTTTTTTTAATTCAAAATATCTTTTAGTAATTCACTTATCATATTTCTTAGATTCCTTAATAGTGTCCTAATTACTTGCTTATGTAGTTAATACTGAATTATTATGTTAGTAATCAATTGTCTTCTATTATCTTCCTAATTCAATTCTATATGAGCTCTGCTAGCTCTCAATCCTCTTGCCCAATTCATTCTTTAACATCACATTATCTTTTCGTCCTTTGAGTAACAAATTTATGAATAAACAATAACAATTATAATTTCTATAGTAAATATGATTCTCATAGATCTGATTCTTCTAATTACTATGAGTAAACATGACACGTAAAATGTGATAAAGAGTGGAATCTTAATTTTAAAGTACATAAGCACCGCTTAGATGTTGCAAACTTTTTAAAACACTCGTTAAAGTAATCAATTAAAGAGATGGCGAGGGTGGGGGCGGTGGTGATTGTATGAACTTTTGGATCAAATTTTGTTATTTGTTTTCCTTTGCTTCTCCTTCGTATATACGCTATGATGAACAAAGTGGAGTGGAACGGAGTGAGGCTTTCATGAAGCTCTATTTTGCATTTTAATTATTTCCAATGACACGTGTCAATTAATATATCAAAACTCTTATTATATATGTTAATATAAAGAAAATTAAGGTAGTAGATTGTATTTATGAGACTTTATTCACATAATGAATACATATAGGTGTTTTACATATATAATTAGGAGAAGCAATTACAAGATATTTAATTGGTAATGTGTGTACTAAATAAAAAAAATTGAGATTAAAAATTATTGTTTAATGATATCTGGTATTATGTGTCTCCATCACAAAATTTAGTTCATCATTATATGCAACTTATATTAAGATCAATGAATTATTAGTTAAATTTCAAACCGGTACTACAAAATACATTTATGTCTTACAATTTACGGTTAAATAATTGAAATCTAAGACCATTAAGAAATGCCACATAATGGAAATATTATAGTACATGTAATTTTTAGCAATCTAAATATTAAAAAAAAATATGTACAAACATCTCTTAAACCCATAACAAAATAACCAAATATTCATTGGTTTAAATCAATAGCGGAATACAGTAATCGAAATATAATAGCTGTCAAGAGTTATAAAAAAAATACGTTTAAAAAACTATTACTTTTACTACTTGAAATAATAAAAGATGAAAATAGTTTATAGAACATATGGCTGCAGAGGATCTTATTGTGTATCACCAATCAATTTTTTTTTTACTGACCAATTAATTTTTTAGAAGTTATGTTATATCCATCATATATCTCAAGAATTTGCGCATAAACCACGTAATTTATTATAACTGATGTCAAAAAACTAAATCCTCAACTATTTAAATATTATATTTAATTAAAATCTTTTAATTGACTTGGCGACTGCAGGGGATTAATAGGTTTCTAGTTCAACCGATAGGTCATTGCTAACTCAGTTGCCAATTCAAGTTTATATAGTTAATAGCGAAATTTTTTGAGTAAAAATACGTGAGAATAGTGATATATAAATGAAAATTATTAACAAAAAGTTGGTACAACGGTTTAAAAGCTATTTCTTGACATATATATAGGTCACGAGTTCAATCTTTCTCCACTAGATTTGTAAAACATGTTTATGAAAAGTGACATCCGGGTTGGCGTTGCACTATTTTGATTTAGGAAATTATCTTTGATTGTAATTCATGTACGAGATAGAATCATTGTAGAGTAAATATAAACTCAACTATAACTTTTAATAATGACTTGGTTATTGACTCGATAATGGTACTAGGCTAGTGAATTTCTGATTCAACCAGTTAGTCATTGTTAATTCTGTTAACAATTTAAATATATGTGGTTAATAATAATATGCTGACTGTACTGGATTAATGAGTTTCTAGTTCAAACGTTGAGTCATTGTTAATTCGATTGTCAATTCAAATATACATGGTTAATGATGATTTTTTTTGAGTGAAAGTAGGCTAGTATAGTGATATGTAAATGAAAATTGTTAAAAAAAAAAGATTTGACATAATGATTTAAAAGTTACTTCTTAACATGTAGGTCATGAGTTTAATTTTTCATTGTTGACGTCATATTATGTCTGAGTCCTAGTCAACAAAAATGTAGACTCGTGTGTCAGACCTACTAGGATGAATATAAAATTAAGTTCTGAACTTCAAGTTTTGTTTGAGACCCGAGTTCAAGTTGGATATATTTTAGATTTTTAGAGAGAGAGATTGTTCTAAAAAAGTATAGATCCCTTAAATGAGCATCCCCCTTTATATTTATAGTCTATGGTAAGAGGGGGTGAGCTGACACTGTAAAACTTTCAGGGCTCCTGCCACTAAGTACATCACAAAGTATAAATAGAACATTCTAAGTCGGAAAGTAAAATTACAATCATTCTAATACAATATAAGTACAATGACTTTGATTGACTTGTCTGAACAATTGACTTTCACCGGCTTTCTTCTCAGCCACGGTGTGCAAGAAACTAATCCGTTAAGATTTGGAATTTCGTAAGATGACTGGGTCTCGACTTGTTCTTGGAGGTGTCGCACATGTACTATTTGAATTCTAATTTCAGCCTTTGGCTGTGGTGACAGAAGACGTGGAACTGGTTCTGAACGAGCATACAATATTCATCATTAGATTTGTAACAATATTTTTATGAAATTTAACAACTGGGGAGGGCGCTGCAAGAGTTTTGATTTAGAAAATTATTTTTTATTGTGATTCTCTATACATGACATAATCATTAAAAATGACATAAAGTCATAGGTATGACACCATATGATACTATATATAGACATGTAGCATATATCGATACGAGTCACATAATTATAGTTTCCTATGTTGCGTGTCTCGATGCACACCACATGGTGCCATAACATATGGCAGATCGAAACTCAGAGAATCATTATGGCGTAAATATTAGTCCAGCCATAGTTTTCGATAATGACTTGGTCATTAACCTGCTAATTGTATTGAGCTAATGAATTTCCAGTTAAACCCGCTTGTCATTGCTAACTCGGTTGCTAATTCAAGTATATGTGCTAATAATAATATTTTTTTGAGTGAAAACACGCGAGAATAATAATATATAAATAAAAATTGTTAATTAAAAAATTGAGTTGGTACGGTGGTTTAAAACTTAATTTTTGGCGAGTTTAATCCTTCAACATTACATTTGTGACAATTTTTTTATGAAAAGTATAACCGGTGCGGTATGACTTTATAAGTAATTATGCCACATAGAGTTTTAAGCGAGAAAAATCAGTAAATTGTGTCAGATAATTAATTAATTTAATTATGACAGACAATTGTGCTTTAATATACATATAGATTATTGAATAGGCAGAGAATAAATTCATATATCAAGAAATTTAGAAATTTAATCAGAAACAAACACAAAACATGTAACAGTCAAGTGAGAAAAAGCAACAGAAATAAGTGACTTCAATTATCCATGATACGATACTGTATTCAACCGGAATTTATTAATTTAGGTTAAAAGCTCAGGAGATTTTTAAAAAATTGTCATTCAAGAGTCAAATTCTGGAAGAATTAATTTTCGTTTGAATTTTGTAACAGCAAAAGGTTCCTGCCGCGTACTCAAACCACGTGCGCAAGAAAAGATCATTAAAAATGGCAGGTTTTTATTTTTTTATTTTTTATTTTTAGGGAAAAGTGACAGTCAATTAAACACGAAGTGCAGTAACAATTAATTAATTAATTAATGAAATCAGACTATGTATGAAAACTAAAAGCATCTTATTAAAACTAAAAGCATCTTATTAAATTTAGCTATCAATATAAATAAAAAATGCAATTTAAGTTATTATTAAATGTCACATATTTAAGTAAAATTTAACAACTATTAAAGTGTCACATTAAATATGTTAAATAAAATCACTAAACTCTACTCAAACTCAAGTGGACTCCACTATTATTAAAAGTTATTAGTCAAGCTTTTTTAAATAAATAAAAAAGAAATTTTTAAAAGCATTAAATTATAACACAATGTTAAAATTATTGTTAAAGTTAATAACAAAATTAACAATTAACCATAAAGGATTCTTTTAATAATTTTCTTAACATTATCAATGTAACTACTTTTTTTAATTGTTAACTAATGAATTCACTAACAATTTAGTTTAACACTACTAATTTAAATACTTAGCAATTTAATAGTTGTCGCTTATATTCATTCAATTCAATAGACTTGGTTTTTTGTGCCCATTTTCTAGCCATACCGGGGTGAATCAATTATTAGAGTTAATTAAATATAAATGCCTTTTTCAAATTATTTTTCATGACAACAACAAATTATTACTGCTGGTACCATTTTCTAGCCATACCGGGCTGAATTAATTAATAGAATTAATTAAATATATAAATGCTTTTTCCCAATTATTTTTCGTGACAACAACAAATTATTACCACTGGTATACACTGAATAATTAATTTCAAAGCAGAGAAAATAATGCAAATTGCTCACTCCGTCTCAAATAAATATTCCTGTTTTCTTTAATTAATTACAAAAAATAATTAAAGTGAAATATTAAATAAATTAAAAGGTATATTAAGAAATATATTATTAAATTATACATTTATAATAACATTAAATGATATTTTCTTAATTTATGTAAAAAAATAAAAAGGGAAGATCTTTATGGAACATATTATTCTACATGTACAAAATTTTTGTGTACTTTGGAGGTGAGTTTTACTTAATATGTTGACTTTTATATCCTTTATGGGAGTGGTGCTAAGTTGGAATTGATCTAGAATCATATGTGCCATACGCTATGACACCACATCACCATGACGTGGTGCCATAGTGTATGATATATATATTGTTAGAATGTGACTCTTGTTAAGTAGTAGGAGGTAAAAAAATATAAAACGGGTCACGTGAGTCTACTTGTGGTTACTCCCGCCCTTGGGGGGGGGGGGGTTTGGATCTGTGCGAAGCCAGGTTGAAGAAAGCTTGACAAACTTGATACATAAAAGTTGAAACTCTGGTTGGGATGCAAATACAACTGCCCTTGGTTTCACGTTTAATTATATTTTTAATTAAAAGTGAAACCAAAGTTAATTTTGTTTACTTCCCAAATAGAGTCTACGAGAAACTTTTACTTCCTCCAAATAGGTTTTACAGTTTGTAAATGATAAGGAAGCATGGCAATAATGCACGTGAATCAAATACTAAAAACTCACCATTCTCTCTACTCACCGAGTCGTGCTCGACTCGTCCTCCAAGCGACGAGTCAAGCTTTACTCGTTTACATACCCGGCCCGCAATAACCCGGCTAACCAGCATGGCTTTTCTCCCCTTGCCACCACCGGCGCTCTCATGAGCCCCACCAGTTTCGGAAAATGTGCATATAGGGGTCCTCTTCTGGCCGCCGTCCAACGCACACGAGCCGCCGCCGGAGTCATAAACTCCTTTGCCGGCGACTCCTAAGCAGTGGAACCTCATCACCTCATTCCCATCCGCGACGCACCGGGCTTGGTCTTCACCTCCGCCGTCGACACCGCCGGAAATACGAGACCTCGCCCTGGATTTCACCGCCTCCCGGTATTCTTCGAACCGGGCCAGAGTCTTTACCAAATTCTGCACCTTAAACACCATTTCTATCCGGCCCGGAAAATTCTTCAGTCCCCATCTTGTATGGAAGATTATCTCCACCACATTACGCGAAGGGTGGCCCTCTTGGAGCTCAGTGAGTGCCGGAAAAAACAAACCAGTGGCGCGTAATAGCCAGCCGGAGCTGGAGCCAGAGACAGTGGGTTGGCCTTTTCTCTTAATGGAATTGGACTCCTCCGGTTTACCGGCGTCGGATTTTCTTGAATTAACGGTTTCCTTTTGGTGTGCCTTTAGTGGTCTTGCTTTTCTTGGTTTGGCGATTTCAACCATGTCTTTGAGGTTCTGAACGCTGTTTCTGCAGTTGGCGGAGTTTGCTAACGGAATGTGGTGATTTTTGGGGTTTGAGCGATGGTTATTACGGTGTTGACTGCGGCCGGCGACGTCATCTACGGCTGTTGATTTACATTGCAGTGATTTCATCCATCCATTCGCCATTACCCGAATGTCCTTCTCCTTCAGTCCTTAATCTCCCTCTAATGCCTGCATGTATAGATATTGCTATGAAAAAAAATTTTGAAAACGCGTCAACTTTTCTGTTTCCGACACGTTTTCATTTAGGATCAGACCAAGAACAGAGGTTCACGGAAAAGGAAATTATGGAGATGAAGAGACATGGAGGTCTATTAATTGGGTGCTCGTAAATCTGTGTGGTGGTCGCCGGGGTGGCGGGTGGGGGAGTTGGGGTAGGGGTGAAATTACGATTATCGCCCTGTGAGTGGCAATAATTTCTTATGGAGAACTTTCATGTACATGGGAAAGAAACAAATCCTAGCGACCCAATTTCATGAATATAATATAGTAGTGTAGATATGAAAGGAGGAATGCAAGATTTCATCAACCATTATAATGAAATTTTTGCCTAGTGCCTACCCTTGTGATATAATTTTTAAAGCAATCGGGCTTCAGGGTTTGATTCTTTGGGTATGTTATATTACTTATCTTAAAAAGCGTCTATCAGCATATATTCGAGTTCTTTATGACTGAAATTTGTATTTTACGCTTAACATTTTTTCATGTGCCGATCACGTTTTACCACGCATTATCGTACTTAAGTGTTCTTTGTGTTCAAGGCTTATGTTCAATGCTTTTTCTCACTTCATGCCTTTGGAAGTACTAGTTTTATTAAGTTTTTGCCAGTAATAAATGATTAACTAAGTAATTATGATTAGTTTTTTAACCTTTTAATCTTTCATTTCTGTTATGGTTTCTAATGATGGAATGATTGAAGTTGAGATACAGATCATTGATTGTAATCTACCCAACTCGTGATGTCTTATAATTAACTATTTTATTTTATTTTTTCTGTAAATCAATCTGATTGAAATAAAAATAAAAATATAAACAACTCTCAAATACCCAATATTATAAATAATCATTTAATTTTATAATATTTTTTTTGAAGGATTTCATTTTATAATAATTAATTAGAGAAAGTAAAATCCATATTCGCCTAGAAAACAAAATAATGTTTGAATTTGACGGATTCAGCAACTGGGTGGAAGTGGATTCTCTTTCATAGGAATTAGAAAGGGAACAAGTGGGAATAATAGAAGAATACAAAGAGAATGGAAGCTGGCAAAATGTTATCTTAAAGCACTAAAATTTAAACTGCTCCACAAGTGCAAGTGATATATAGTAGCACAGTTACTTTTTCTTTACCTTTCTTCATCCTTCTGTTAATATTTTAGTAAAATTTTAAGGCTGTCTACAAACCCAAGTTTGAATTTACTGGGAAAATGGTCCATACTTTCACTTGAAGCCGACAACATTGGGATATGCTACCATCTTTTTTCAATTTAATTTGTATCCATTGTGAAATGAATTCAACATAAAAATTTAAATATTTCTAGCTTGTGATTCTGTTTTTCGTAAAAACATTTCTAACCAATAACACTGGAACAAATTAGTTGAATATATATACACGTCCCAAAAACAAATTCAGGGTATACCAATAATTGCTGTTTGCTTAAATTAACTATCACAGTGAACGTCTTATCGTAAGTTGGTCAATCAATTGTTTTTATTGTTGATAACTAATAGTTAAACCTCCAAATTGGTACACGATAAACTAACTTATGCTTGTATAATTACTACAAGTAAATGCTATCAAAGCTCAAATTCAAGATCTTGTTTTTGAAGAAAAGTTGGGGTCATGGTGAAAATGGAGAGTATAATATAATTAATTTTGGTGGCGACTTTGGGGTTTTGTTGGTCTTCCTTTTTTTTTTTTTTTTTTTTTTTTTGGGGGGGGG
>CAVNYN010210004.1:24933-38132 GCA_963692815.1 Nyctanthes arbor-tristis
CCCCCCCCCCCCCCCCCCCCCCCCCCCGGGTTGTTTAAGAATGTGGGGTTCTTGGCAGGCTTTGGGCTCTCATGCCATGCCTGCAGAATCTAAATGGAGTCCCGGGAATCGTGTTAAATGAATCTTGGGCGTGTTTTTATTTCCACTCTCATACATGCATATTTTTAAAGAGTTTTTCCCACACTTTATTGCTCTTCGTTTCATCCACTTTTTTATCAATATTGCTTAAGGTTTTTGTAAAGTTTCATGCCAATGACAATGCTTTCCAAACATGATTTGCAAGTCCAAGGAGTTTGTTTACCCTAATTTGGGCATGCCCTAAGTGGGAGCTAGCCATGGACTCCTCCATGCATTTTTCAGCTTTTTCTTTTCTTTCTTTCTTTAAGTGCAAATCTTAAGTCTCTTTTATCTCAAAGGTGCATTCATGAAAAAATATAGATCATTGACGTTGTTGTCTGTGAAAGGATAATGATGTCACGTATAGATGTTTTGATACCAAATGAATTTCAAATTTAAACGTAGTTGTTGAAAAAGACACTAAGAAGTAGGGGTCGACGTGGTTGATTCTGGTTATACCAAGAAAACTAAGTTAAACCGAACCAGTAAATAGAAGTTCTTTAAAAGAAGGAGCAAAATCAAATCAAACTAAACTAAACTGCTTGGTTCTGGTTTGACTTAAATGATGATCAATCCGATCTCACTTCTACCACGTCCCTAGCTACTAACAAGACATGATAATGGAATCGACCACACAAGAAATAAAATAAAATAAACTCTGACAAAATGCAAAGGATAAATTACAATCCTCTGAATTTGAAAAGCAGGAAAGCGGTAGATAGGATGATCTATCTTTTTTCTCCTCACAGAAACAGTAGAGAGATGAAGCAGAATTCCACCATGTGAAGCTAGAAATAGGACAAAACATGAATTTGTGCAGTGGGTCGTGGTATAACTTCAAGGATGAATAGCAACAAATTTAGCATTTATTCTGTTTGCGTCTGTCCAAAATCCCTATTTTGTTTTGACTACATTGTTTCCTTTCCCAGGTTTAATTAACTTGCAGATTTCAGTTTAAATGTGCTTTGGCAGCTTCAGGAAAATTGGGTCATTTCTATGGCCCCATTTTTGTATCTATTTGTAGCTTGTAATTATTGTTAGTAATTTATTTATTTATTTATTATGTTATATTATATATTTATTTATTCTTTCTGGATTTATGTTTGAATTGAGCAGTGCAATCATGACTTCTCTGTTTGCTTACTTTATTGTGACTTGTGTTTAATTGGATGCATGTTACAAAGTATCAAATGGTGATGTGCATGCATCAATTTTTTAGTTTTAATTTAAATAAGTAGATGTTTGATTCTCATTATTGGTATTGATTTGTAATGAGAAATTATAATAAGGTAGAATGAGTGATATAGATTTTAATAGAAGTTTGAAATTTATGGTTATAAATGAGTAGTTGTCAAATCATTAGTCAAATTTATAGTAAGTGAAATTATAAAAAAAATAGATAAAGAGAATCAAACAATTCAGTCCTATGATTTTTAACTTCTGGATCTTGTTATTATTGAACGTATTGGTGTATCTTTATCAATTTAATCACCTAATGAAGCAAGGGCACATAAACTTATAATAATTAATAGGGCAATTTTGCTTAAATAGTGAATTTAAATTAATCAGCTTACTGGGCAAGAATTTTATTTTACCTACAAGCATGTATGTTATTATGCATACGTATATACGTGTCAAACATATAAGCTATAAGCACTCTACACTTATAGTCTAAATGTGTGTCATGTATTATACGCACGCATGTAAATGGGCAAAATAAAATTCTTGGCTTGCAGAGTCGAGTTTTTACTCTCTTACCGAGTTGTCTTTGACTCGTGGGCCTCTAGTTAGTGTGCAGACCCAGGAAATTGGGATTCAATGGTAACCAAAGCCACCCAATACAATTAATGCATTATGTTTATCTTTTTGTACTAATTGAACCAATCTGTCTTCAATTTTGGCCTCCCACTTTGTTGGGTTTAATCCTCGCAAGTACAAAAATTGAATGGAAGATTAAACACTATAAACCACACATCAAGAAACAGATTAGATTACATAATGGAATATATGGGACGGGGTTTTTAAACACTATAAACCACATATCAAGAAACAGATTAGATTACATAATGGAATATATGGGACGAAAATCCCCTATCGTCTCTCCAATCCACGCTACAAGAAATAAAGCCCAATAGCCGCCAAGTCGTAAAATGTGTATATGTCGCCGTAAATGTGTGACAGCAGCGATAAAGTCGTCTGCGAATGTCGCTGCTAAAAACTCGTAGTAGAATCGCTGCAATCTAAGAGCCACCTAATAGACGCGACATAATCACGGATGTATGATTGATGGGTTTTAGTCATTAAAAAAAAATCATTTAATCCTACCAGCCACTATTTAGCCCAACCCGACCCAGTTCCTTAGCCTGGTCCTTTTCCATCCATATTTAATTAAATATTATTTGTTCATGTGAGGAGTCAAACCCAGCACCTTGAAGGCAAAGACATGGTACTTCACCAACTGGACTAGCTTGACTTTTGGTTATTACCTTGCTTTTATAGTATATATTATATAGATTATTATAATTATAGTGACGAATATCTTCCCTATAACAACAATTTCAGTCGCTAATACAAGAACAAAAGCGGGAAATTTTCCCGCCAATCATATAAAGACAATATTTATGGGTCGTCGTTTTAGATCAAGAAATATAGCGACGATTTTTACACGTCGCCTCTATAGATACCAATATACAATCGGAAGAGCGTCACTTGTATCTGCAGATACATCCTATAGCGATGACACTATGATGTCACCAGTATAGGGTGATGACTGCCGCGGCAACTTAAAATCGCCGCTATAGCTCCTATTTCTTGTAGTGGATCCATTGCCCCATGCGGGTTACCATCGTCAGCTAATGGTCAAATGGTCGAAAAAGGGTCAAAAGTCACGTACCGTTCTACAAATAACTCGAATAGTAACCCGATTCACCAAGAATCACATCAAGAGACGTGAAGAAAAAATTTTGCTAAAGAGATAAATGACTACGTGGCGGAAATCTAATGAAAGCGGCCCCCTATTGGTAGGGCCACTTTTGTTAGATTTCCACCACATAAACTCCTTAATATGAGATAAAACTCTATAGGTAAGGCTTTGTAGCCGAATTGCGTGAAGAAAACAACCAACGTAATTTCTTCCACACCCTAAAATGAGAAGGGTCTCACACACACACAGGGAGCTATTAGAGTGCGCCATTGAGATCGAGCCTTTAAGCTTATTTCTTGCCAATTGAGAATTTAGTCCTTACCTCACATCTATGAATGACAGTGGATATAAATTATTTTTCCTCATCACTTCAAATTATTAGGAATCACAGAATACCTAATAGAAACATCAGGATAAGCTTCAATAGCTATTTGGATAATGCAGGCGCCTTTTGCATGTAGATGCATTAAATTAAAAGTTGTTTAATATTTTTTTCTTTTACAAGGTACGCATTTTCTCATGAAACAGCAGAACCATGGTTTCCGATTAAAAATGAGAACATTTTAAATCGAAGATGACAAATCTAACAGAACAGGATTAAAGTGCACACAGTAATCAAGTATATAAAGCAAGCTAAAATTTGTGGGTATAAATCCTATTTCTATTTCAAGAAAGAAATCTTGGATAAATTTGAGTATATATGGGCCCAATCGAGTAATAGGTAGATCCAGTTAATCTAGGCCCATGATCCAGAAAGCCAGGCCCGTCAAAAAGGTAATTGATAAGGCCGGAAAGGAGCCTACTCTTGTCAACGTTTGGGGTCTGCTAGCAGATTTCTCACACGCTTAATTAAGGAGACAGATTTCGCTTTCTTATAATCTTTTTGTAATGTTAAAAAGAAATATTGTCACTTCTAAAACGTTATTTATTTAAAAAAAGTTAATTCATTTTTTTTCAACAAAAATATGTTAACATTTATTAGTTTGTGTTGCTGATTTGTTATACTCATGATGACACTTAAATTTTATGATAGAACCATTGAAAACCATCCCATGGCCGCCTAAGGCCAACGTTAGGCCACCTAGCTAACAATGAAACTGAGACCAAAATGCATTTTTTTTAGAAGAAAAAGTGTACCTGCAATACATTTTTGTAAGTGAAGTGATGTGTGAAAAAACAAATTTATGTCATATGTACATGTAAAGTAATTTTTGTAAGGGTAATTGTACATGTAATAGAATTTTTTTTTTTTTAACTGCCACCTAGTCACCCTCTCTATGCAAATCAAATAATAATAATAAGACAGGCAATCAACCTTTTTTTTTTTAAATAAGTTTTTTGTTTTATATGTAAATAAAACTAATAAAGTCCACATATTTTGAAATTACATGTGGCAATATATGCATGTCGAACAGTCCAAGTTCACATGCACATTTCAGAAGTCTTGCCAGCTAAAATCCTTGGGTCATCCATGAGAGCACATAGTTTATTTATTTATGTTAACATCAAGTGGAAACTCCCCTGCTTTTCTCCCCGATAAAAAGCCATTCCCTTTCCACACCAAATCATCCATTTTCCAAAACCCTCAATTCTTAACAGAATCAGCAGTTATCAAGAACTAGCTAACTAAGGGTTTTTGAGCAATGGCTCTCGGCAAAACATCAATTGCCCTCCTCCTCATTATAAATCTCGTCTTCTTCACTCTTACGAGTGCATGTGGCACTTGCCCTGGTCCTAAACCAAAGCCCAAACCAATCCCGAAGCCAAGCCCTAGCCCGACCCGAAAGGCCACTTGCCCTAGGGATGCCCTAAAATTAGGGGTTTGTGCAAATCTTCTCGGTGGTTTGATTGGTGTTACCATTGGGAAACCACCAAAAACTCCATGCTGCAACCTTATCAAAGGGCTTGCCGATCTTGAGGCTGCTGTTTGCCTTTGCACTGTCATTAAGGCCAACGTTTTGGGGATCAACCTTAACGTTCCTCTTTCTCTTAGCTTGCTCCTTAATGTGTGCTCAAAGAAGGTCCCGCCAGGCTTCGTATGTGCCTGAAAAACTTCATATTCACTCTTTCCTATCACTCCTAAATATATATTTGTTTTGTAATCTAATTAATTAGATCATTGCATAATTATAATGTTGTGATTGTTAACTTCTGGTTTCCGTATTAGCAAATAAGAGAGAAGGCAGTGTAATCTCGTTCGTTTGTGATGAGAAAAGTCATTACATATATATATATATATATATTTCATTGAGCAGATTGTGATTTGCATATGTAGTACTTCTCTAAATTGTATCCACAATTCTTTTATCAGTGTATCTCTCTCTCTCTCTCTCTCTCCCCCCCCCTCTCCCTTAAAAATATAATTTATTAAATAATTAATATTGACCCCTACGACCAACTGATTAAATCTATCGAATATATATTGATCTAGACTACCAAGATCATGTATGTGGACATGCAACATCTCGTTTCCGTATACTCATATTCAAAATTTCAAATCAAGAGTAGGCATGAGCCTAAAAACTCTGTTTGGTTAATGGTTATTAAGAGGTGATATATTTAGCTTAAAAAAAAAAAAAGAAAGAAAGAAAGAAAAGAAAAGAAAAGATTCAGATCAACAAATTAAAATAGAGATACAGAAAAAGCTATATAATAGAAAGAAAATGGAATGAGGAAAAAAAGGGGGTTAAAAAAAAAAATCCAAGAAGCCATTAAATCTTTCACTAATTGTTTCATCAAATTATAATGATACATGGGGTTTGAAATACTTAATTTGGAGACCAAAATATATACAAGTGAAAATTCTTATAAAAGCCAAAATAAAACACGTTCATGTGTAATAACATGTATACACTCGTGAGGATTAATTAATTTACTCCCAGTTCAAGAAAAAGGAAATTTTTTATATAAGAAGAGGTAAAATGTAGGGGAGAATTAAGCTAGTGATCTAAAAATGGCTTTACACAATTTACTACTAGCAAGATGATGCTATTTTAATACATATTGAATTGACCCTTATCTTCCGTTGCTAATAAAATCACTAATCGATCTATAGCTAGCGTTAATTAAGAACCAGCCATTTTATGTAGGTAAAAACGTTGTATGAACATTTGTGCGTGGCCTCTAGATATAAAAAATATACAAATATGTTAATAAATTTTTTGTTTTTGAATGTTACTAAAGATATGATTCCATCGGGATATATTTCGCTTCCTTACGGTATAGCTAGTAATGAATCTCTAGCTTTTTTATGCCTTCACAAAAATTCTCTCTTTGGATGTCACGTTATTATATAGTTTTGATTCTTATTGTAAGCGCCTACGGGATATGAATATACAGACTTTTATAATATTTTGAAGGATGAGCATAAATCTGTACCAATTCTCTCTCGTTTATGTACGTCTTGCACTCGATGGCTAACGATCAATTTAATTAGTGGTTAAAATAATCTGATTAAGTAGGACAAGAATTACGGTTTTTTTTTTTTTTTTGAAGGGACAAGAATTACATATTTATTTAATTAATTAATGTTTCATGCGTCCACAGTACTACTCCACTTATATTTAATAAACACACATTTGTTTGTATATTCATGGCTTATGTAACTAGCAATTATTTACCAAACACGAGATCTGAAATATCATGAATCTTTCTCTCACATGAGAAGTCCCTCTCTCTCGCTCTATATATATATATATATATATATATAATTTTTTTCTTTCTCTTGTTTTAATTAACATATATATAGGCTTAACGTTGTCGCCAGATGCACAGAAAATATGTATATATACAAGATCAATCAATAATTAGTACCTACAGCGTATATACAAATCAAATCACTAGTCCACCAAAAGTTTTCTATTGTATATGATAAGATTAATAAATCCAAAGATTTAGACTTCAGCAAATTAGAACATGGCAATATGCATATCCGAATTCACAAGCGTCCAAAAGTTTGCCTCTAATTGCCAGCTAAAATCTTTAGGTGAACCCATGAGAGAAAGCACGTATTATTAGTTACTTTATTATTTGTGTTAACATCAAGTTGAAAAAATCTCCCCTTCCCTCCCCTATAAAAACCCATATTCCTTACAACTCCAAATCATCCATTCGAAAACCCTTTAATTTGTGAAATATCATCAACAGTTCTAGCTAGGTTTTTGAGAAAATGGCAGGCAAAACATCATCAATTGCTCTCTTTCTAGTCCTAAACCTTGTCTTTTTCACCCTTACAAGTGCATGTGGCACTTGCCCTAGTCCCAAACCAAAGCCTAAACCGACCCCGAAGCCCGGGAAGGCAACTTGCCCCAGGGACACTCTAAAACTAGGGGTATGTGCTAATCTTCTTGGTGGATTGATTGGTGTTACTATTGGCAAACCACCAAAAACTCCATGCTGCAGCCTTATCCAAGGCCTTGCCGACCTTGAGGCTGCTGTCTGCCTTTGCACTGCCATCAAGGCCAATATTTTGGGCATTAACCTTAATGTTCCTCTTTCCCTTAGCTTGCTTCTTAATGTGTGCTCCAAGAAGGTTCCACCGGGCTTTGTATGTGCCTAGACAACCTATATATCATGGTTAATTTTGTACTCTTTAATTTCTTGATCAGTTCTATTTGTATTTTGTACTTAATCAAATTCTTGTGTGCTTGGTAATTACTCCCGGTTCCTTTTAGCAAATAAGAAAGAACGGAAGTGAAAGAATCTTCGTTCTTTTGTTTGAGCCATGAGCATGCAGTCATATATCAGTTGAGAGCTTGTAATTTGCAGATTTGTACCTATCTCATATGTACGACACATTTCTTTTTTATCATACATTTATCTACAAGCTACTCTCTCTCTCTCTCTCTCTCTCTCTCTCTATATATATATATATATATATGGGGTAAGGTTGTAGATCAATGATGATTCCAAAAACCAAACATGCGCATATACATAGATATATATCCATATTTGGGGTGTTGATGGGCTGCAGGCGAAGAGCACTTACAAGGATGGTTTCGAGTCTATACCCTTCCTTAAAGTTTCCTTAATCGTATAAAAAAGAACTGTCTATGGATATAGCAATTAAAAAAAAAGAAAAAAAAAAGAAAAGAAAAAGGAAGAGCTATAGTGTAAAGGTTAAGGAAAACACCAGCGATAGACACATTTCAAGCCTCTTGCTATATAATTAGAAAGTCAATGAGGGATAGCCATTGCTTTATTACAACATTTTCTAAATAATTCATCTTTCAGGTTTTTTTTTTTTTTTTTTAAAGGAGACCACAGATTTTAGACACAAAAGGTTGTTAGTGAAAATTCATGTCATGTCAAACATTTATATGTTCATATTAATTACATGGCAAGCTTATGAGATATAATAATTTGGCTAAGGAGGCTCTTATTATTATTATTATTTTTTCTTTTGGCAATCGAGGCTCTTATTATTATTATTAATCAATTAATTAATTATATTATTATTATGTAACAGAACTAATAATCAACGAAAAAGGCAAAAACTAGAAAATACCTATAAGCATTAGCTATTATAATTGGAATGCAGAACATATAGCAGAAAGTTTACTATTTTGGGGTTATTGGCCAGCTATACTAATTATAAGCATTCTAGTATAGACCAATACTGATAAGATAAATCTAAAATGTGGAAAATATCACCTCAAGAGATTAGCTAAGGTGCGGAAATCTAAAATCTAAAATTAGCCATCTCTTGGCTCAAAATATTCTGAGATTAAGTCAGCGATATCACCTCAAGATATTCTGAAACAATACATATATATCATGTTTGAATGCGTGTGAAACCTTGAAAACCTCAAACTATAGATGTTGTGAAGTACTATACCATTTCTATTTCCGACAATATAAGCATCCAAAAATATACCATGTTGGGTCTTTGTCGGACTTGAGTTTAACGTAATTTACTATTTACCTCCCTATTGAAATATCAATCATAATAAAGAAAAAAAAAATGAAGATAAAGAAGAATAAGGTTGAATTATACACACACATGTCAAGTTGCTTGGAAGGGGTCCATTCGTGGGGCCATGGGAATTTAGAAGAATCTATTTATCAATTTTTGTAAGCAGCACAGGATACAGCCCGTGACTCCAAGAATTAGTTGAATTTATTCTATATTCACATGCAAATGAGAGGAAATGAAGCTTCATTCTATATCTATCACTACTTTAATTTAATGGAGACCAATATTCTTTACTTAAACCAAATCTGTCACTTTCTTAATAACGCGTAACACTAAAGTTGATGTGAGTTAAAGAATTTCTTGCTACACATGCATCATCATCAATAATTGACATTTAAGTTGAATCACTTGAACAGTCACATAATTGGATTGGAAAACTCCATAACAACGTATTTGTATGTGCAATAGCGGAGTCAGGAGCTATTAGAGGACTGGGCTGAGATCGGAAGAGCGTCGTGTAGGTACGTACGGCTAAATTACCTTTATATATAATTTTTTTTTTTAAAAACAAACTAAATAAGAAAATTTTTCAATTTAGGGGGGGCAGGGGCCCGGCGTGGCCCCCTAGCCCCGCCATTGTGTATGTGAAGTGGCTGGTATCGATATGTACAAGTGGACTGTAAGGAGTTGATTTTATTTCTAAAAATTAGATGATTTGTCTTGACTTTCGAAAAAAACAAGTTAACAGGTCATGCATCAAACACACATGTAATTAGTTATGAAACATGATTAAAAAGTTCAAAACTCGTTAGTTAAGATTTATCACTAGATTTAAGAAAAATGGAAATCTTTTGCAAAGGTATCCTTAATTTGTTCATATATTATTTAAAAAGAAAAAAAATGAAAAAGAAAAATAGTTCAATGTTAATAGTATTCTACATGACAGTAATTAAAGTAAAACACATATCAGTATCCAATAATCAATATAAAAAGGATTATCAAACGGGTATAATAATCAACAGATTATAAATACATAGTGAAGAAATTATATCACATGTCTTGCTAATTACTCCATCCTTCCCACAAAAATATTTACCTTCCATTTTTCACATAAATTAAGAAAGTTTAATTAATGTCGTTGAAAATGTACAATATAACAATGTATTTCCTAATTTATTTTTTGATTTATTTAATATTTCACTTTATATCTTCTTTGTTTATTGATTACTATGCACCATAGATAAGGGTATTTTAGAAAACTAAAAAGTTAAACAAGGAAAGGAGAATATAATTTGAGACGGATAAAAAAGGGAATAGGAAATATCTTTATGGGACGGATGAAGTATAAGATTAAACTATAAATTTAAGGTTGATAATTTTTGTTTTGCGTAGGTTTAACTTAATTATTACTCATTAAATCCTGTGAGAAATTTGTGACACGACCTGCTGTGCAATTCGTTCAACCCTGTTTAATTTGTGCCTGTCATTATTGAAGCTAGCATACGAGCATGTGAACTACTTAATTAATTAATTAATTGTTTTTTTGAAAGTAATTAATTAATCATTTGTTTTGATCACTATTTATATTTATATATATTTATAGCCGCAAATTGTGACAAATCAATGTCTTTTTCTTGCCATATATTTAGGATCTGAAAGTTGAAATATGATAGATTTGGCCTACAATTCTCCATAATATTTTTAATTATTAGATTTATGTATAGATCTGTTTTGATTGAATTGTTTGATTCCCATTATTATTATACTTAGCGAATCATAATTTTCTAGCAAAACTTATTGTTGGGCTTGGGGTTGTAATTTTACAAAAACACCAAATTATTAACTAAGAGATTAAACACAGGAAATTACAAGAAACCAAAAATATATATATATATATCCTAACAAGTTAATAAACGAATTGGATATAAATTCGTTGTCCTTGGCTGCTTCTCTGCTTGTGCTGGCGACTGCGATTTAATTGCAAAAACTTCGATTAATCTATATCATGAATTATTGGTTATAGCTTTTTCATCTCTATATTTGTATGATATTTTTCTCTTAACATACTTCACAAAGTATTTAATGATTGGTTTATTTGTGCATATGAAATAGTTTCTTTGAGAATTGATATTGCAAAAAGTGAATTCTGTAGAATGTATGATATTATTACTCCTTCCGTCTCACAAAGATACTATGGTATTTATTTTCATACAAATTAAGAAACGATAGCTAATATTAAATTTTACCTGTACTTTTTCATATATATCCTTATAACTCATTAATTTTTTAAAAATACTCTCAATGTATAGGCGGTTGATGTAGAATAATAACAAGATATATTAATTAGGGGCATATATAAAAATGAAAAATTAAATAGTGTTCTAAGAATTGGACTAGATGCGCCGGTTCAACCGGAAAACCGGGAAATAGTTGGAAAACCGATCCGGTTCATTGAACAACAGCAATTTAAGAACTAAACTGGAAATTAACAAAAAACCGGCTCAACTAGTAAAAACAGGGAAAAAACCGGTTCAACTGAAAAAAATTAATTTTTTATGAAACATTTTCAAATTTTTTTATTATATAATTAAAACCGGTTCGATCTCTATTCAACTCCAATTCAACCTTTTGACCCTTGAACAGTTACCTTCCCTGATTCAATTACCGGTCTGATTTTCTGAACATTAGTTATAAATGGGCTATCTTTTCAAGACAGACAAAAATAGTACATAAGACTATTTTTATGGCACGGAATTAGATGTGAAAATTTATTTATTAAAAAACGTGTGGTTGAAAATAAATTGAGAGAAGAATTGATTCTATAAAAATCTATTTTATACAAATATGACTGTTTTCGTTACTATGTAAGACAAATGGATGGTTTTTAATTATTCTTAAAAATAATAAACTTTAAGACCAAGACGGATGGTTAAAGAGCCTTATTCACTAAGATGAGATCTTGAGTTTGAGTTTATACCCCTTCTTGAAATTCTCTCAATTACATAAAAAAGGAATTGTGTGTTATTAATATATAGCTCCTCAAGACTCGATTAATACAGTAATATAGAGCCATAAAAATTTTTAATTCACTCCATGTAAAGGTCAAATATCCAAAATTCAAAGTTCAAAATCCAAAATAGCTAATTTACATAGATTTTATGGCTTGTCATTAATACTTTTCATGTTGATTCCATTCCACTACAAGAAATATGAGCAACAACGATGAAACTTAGTGACGAAAACTAAAGCGTCCCTATAGGGTATTATCTATGGCGACGACCTCATGATGAAGGGTGAGACCCTGTATGTAAATTATGGCGGCGACTAGGCTTATATCGCTGCTAAAAGTAAAGCCTATTAGGGCGATCCATCTTTCGTTGTTATATTTCTTAACCGTAGCAACGACCTATAAATTTCGTCACTATGCGTAGGGGTGTGCAAAAAACCGGGACCGGGTGAACCGGACCGAAACAGAACCGAACGGGCCGGTCCCGGTCCACCGGTCCGGTCTGGTCTGGTCCCAGACCGGTCCGGTCCTGTCCCGGGTTTTTTTGAAAACCCGGGAAACCAGGTCAAAGCCCGGTTGACTTTTTTTTTTAAAATATATAAATTGAAACCCGATTTTCACTTTTCATAATAGTCAAGAGGCAAAAATCAAAACTATTTTCTTTACATAGTCACTTGCATAAAAGGCTCATCTTATTTATAAGTCCTAATTATTTGACATTTTACTAAACTTTTAATGTGGGACAATCATTTAAACTTTAAACTAAATATAAAGAACCAAGACAATTATTAATTTGCCTCAAAGTCCACAAAATTTCATTTACATAGTCACTTACACAAAAGCACATCTTATTTATAAGCTCCAATCATATTGCTTTTTTACAAAACTTTCAATGTTGGACAATTAAAAAGTTAAAGCAGTACTACTAAATTTCTTTTTCAAGTTGGAATTTTTTGGCCAATAAACTTTTTTAAAAATCATCATTATTATATTATTTTTTAAACAATAGTCAAGAATAATTGTGTTAATATATAATGTTACTAGAATTTGCAACATTGTAAAGATTTTGTTAAAAAAATTTGTTCGAATTTAAAATATGTTTATTGACTCTATTTAAGTTACATGCTATTATTATATAATATATATAAATATATTTATATATAGACGTGGAGAATTTGTGCTTATACATCTTCTCATTTATTCAAGTGGTTTTCTTATTGGTAAAAAATGTGAAATTG
>CAVNYN010210005.1:0-10421 GCA_963692815.1 Nyctanthes arbor-tristis
CTTTTTTTATTTTTTTTTAACTATTTTGTCTGTTAATTTTTCTGTGTTTACTCGTTGCCAAAAAAACTATCTTTTTGTTAACATTTAATGGTTAAAATGAATGGATTTCTGTAGTAGAGACCTTTTGTGAGAATTTTTAAAAGGTTGGGGACCTAGATGTAAAAGGAAAAGAATATGAATCAAATTATTACATTTTGCAAATTTGGAGACCTTTCATGAAATTTATCCTCGAATTCATTGAACATCTAAAGCAACTTCTGATGGTTCAACCATCAAAAATAGATGTTGAGTTCCTGTATGTGATCGATCTTAGAATATGAACCCCAAATTTCACAATGAACTTGATCTCTATCATGGTTTTTCGACTTTCCTAGGGAAGCCATTTGAATCAATTTGGGTTATATTGAAGTGTTTGATTTTTGAGATTTTAGGATAGAAAATGGTTTTGCATTCTATTTCTTGGCCAATATTGGATTGGAGTGGGCTACATGGATAGTTTTGAGAGATCGGAAGAGCATTTTTTTTTGGGTGACAATTAGAGGTTTTACCATATTTTAAGTACTCTATTTAATTTTACACCATTGATCGGAACTATTTATAATTATACCCTTCCGATCTATTTTTTTTGATATTACAAAGGGGATTGTGGGGGTGGGGAATCAAACCCTTGACCAAGGGTTTAATAACTTAACTAGGATGTCATTAGACTACAGGGGTCTTGGCCCTTTACATTTTATATATACCCCCGTTTTTATTTATTTTTATGATTTTCTATAATAATTATTTTATTATTATTATTGATTTAAACCCTGAAGTGTGTGTATATATTTTTAATCAAAACCAAGCCACCACCCCCTTATTTTACACCACCATTCCATTCTTTCCTTATCCGCCATCGCCGCACACCAATCGTTCATACAAACCCGCCACCAATTAGTCATCTTAGTCGGAGTTAAAGAGACACAACCGCTCGACGGAATTAAATTGGGGGGAGGCCGCAGTGTGTTGGGAATAGCAGTTGCTGCTGCTTCACATCACAGTAGCGACTGCTACAAAGAGGAGACGAATTCATGGTAGCCTTGAATCTAACTTTTCATTTTTTTATTTTTATTTTTTTTGAAATTTCACAAATCTGCCTTTTTTTATATTTTATATTTCTTTTTTTTCCTGATTTTTTTGAGTTGTTTTGTTATCATTTTCTGGTGATATTGGGTTTTTGTGACTTTGTTACCATTGTTTCCGCTGATGATTGTGTTTTCTTATTTATTTTGAGTTACAACTATGCACCAGTTGTTTTGTTACCCCGTTATTTGTGTTTCTTCTAACGAAAACCATTGTTACCATTATGTTTTGCCAATGGTAACATTGCTCTACGGTGTGTTACCAATTCTCTGTCATTCCTTTCCTTTTTTCTCTTTTTTGCTTTTTTTTCGTTGCTTTGTTATGTAACCAATTTCCAAGTTTTTTTTTTTAATTTTTTTTGGTTGTTTTTGTTACTATATCCCGGTTATTTTTGTTACCACGATTTTTTTTCAACACTAACATAACATTTGCTCTCTGGCGATTATTATGATTTGTCCCGTGTGAAAAATATTATTAAAATGAATTTTTTCCTCAATCTCAATAACATTATTTTTTCTATTATGTGATTTTTCTTTTCGGTTTTACTAAGTGGTTGTGATAGCGGTGGTTGCCGATTGTTGAAATTTAGCAGTTGGTAGTTGAAAGCAGTGGTGGTGGTAGTGGTGACAACAATAATAGTTTAGCTGTGGTTGAAAAGACTAGTATTTATTATTATTTACAATAAAATAATAATTAATAATAATAAAATTAATAGAAAATTGAATTTTAATTGACAATGGTTGATGGTACTTTTACCGTACAGAATGATGTTTTTATAATTAGTTTTTAATTAGGAGGTATTTTTCAAAATACTTATTAAAAATGGTTTTTTTTTATTTATTAAGGGTTAATTTCATATATCGTCCCCAAGATTTGAAGTTAGAATCACATGGGTCTCTAACTTTTTTATAGCGCGTTGAGTCCTCCATCTTTCATAAATACTCACAAAAGGTCCCTCTTAACAGAATCTATCTAAAATTTTGTTAAATGGTTAAAGAAATTACCTTTATACCCTATCTTTTAAATAAAAAAAAAGAGTTTAAAAATTAAAAAAGATATAAAAATAAAAATAAAATCATTTCGATGAGCCACTTTGGCTGCCGGAAATTGCAGCATTCCGATGAGTCTTCGCCGGAATGTTGCCATTTTCGGCAGCTACAGTGAATGGAGGAGTCTCTCCCCTTCAGCTGTCGGAAATAGCAGCATTCTGACGGGGTGGGATGAGGTTTTTTCCCCCTTTTTTAATTTTATAATTTTTAAATTCTTTTTTTTTAATTTAAAAGATAATGGTATAAAGGTAATTTCCTCAACTATTTAACGGAATTTTGGATGAAATCTGTTAACATGGATCTTTTGTGCGTATTTATGAAAGATTGAGAACTTAGTGTGCTAAAAAAAGGTTAGGAATCCAAGTGATTCAAAGTGTAAAAGTTGGGTACCTTTTGTGAAGTTTACCCAATTATTAATTACTTCAAAAAACATGCCCACTGCTCTGCCCATATCTTTCCAACACACTCAAGTCGGCCCGTTCTATTTTATAGAGTAAAAAATAGGCACCTATGACTTGAACAAAATTATTTGGTGAGTCATTGTCTCACCAATTAAAATTTGACTGGTCATAGCACTATTTGTATCCCATTTTCATGGCAATAGTTGTAAGTTGGTTTTCAACTCATTTTATTATAAGTTCTTTAAAAAAAAAAAAAAAATTAAACAAGGCCTCATTTTATGAGTTAATGGACGGATTTAATTTAGGATTTTTATAGACAAGAAAAAAATATTTCGAGAAAGGTTACTATATAAGTTTCTTTTTTTTTTTTACGACACCCACGCACATTCACAGTATAAGCCATACATTTTTTTTATTTAACATCACCATATAATCCTCACAAAAAAGTTCAAAAACCTCCCATAAGTTTTATAACAAAACCTCCCACTCCACGTGACATTTATCAATACACATTACAGGTATTTTAAATTTATATGGCATGCATTTATGTATACCAGAAGAGATGAGAGATTTTGTAATAAAACATTTGGAGGGTTTTGAATATTACTCATAATCCCCAAGTCTAAATATATGAAACTAACTCTCCTAGTAATTTTCAATTTTTTATAGAGCTAACGCGAGCTTCGTTACAGAGCAATTGTCCGCATGCCTATAATTTTTCCACACATGTACGAAACAATGATACATATTACTTTTTCCTCAAATCATGTGTTGTCATATAAACACGCAAACCCTATAAATGGAATTGCGTTGGCTCCATAAAAAATTGGTGGCTTCAAGACTTGGACCGTGGGTATAAAATAAAATTTGCAGCGAGTTATTTTTTCCACTTCTTGTGATGGGAACTGACCCGACTATCGTATTCGAGTAATGCTACTCTTTATTATTGGGTCACTTATAAGGTTCTTGATTGGTACTGTATACGTCTTTTTGCTCGTCATTTCAATTTAACACATGGGTCTGTGTGCCAATGTATTTAAATACTCCATCCGTCCCCACAAAAATAGACATGTGTTCCTTTTTCATCCGTCCCACAAAGATATGTCACTTTTCTTTTGTAATGTAGTTTTCATATGTACCCTGATTTAATATGCATTGTTATTGACAATATAAAATTATTAAAGTGAGATAATTAGTAAAAGAAATAGTATATTAAAAACATGCACATAAACTTTGCTTTTCTAATAACATAATAATTATACTTTTCTGAATCTGTGTCAAAATACTAGCACGATAGGCACGTAGGTAGTATTACTTAATGATAAATGACCAGACAAATGATAATGATTGGACAAGTCAGTCACTTGTCAAAAGAGTGTAGCATATCGCTCTTGTATCTAGTCCCATCCGCCTTGCCTCTGTTTAAAATCTATATAAAATGAATTAAGTATGCAGTATCTTTTATTGTATTTCAAATTCGAGATTTCTATACTTGATATATAGAATATCTTTTTAGATATTTTAATGAATTAATCTATATTCAAAGTTTTTTGATTTTTTAATGCAAAATATTTTAATATATATCTTATCTATAAAGTATTTCGTAATTTGCACTAAACTATTTCCTTTTCAGCTGATGTCTTAATTTTTAATTATTTTTTATATGTTTTTAAATCGAGTCGCTATTAGGTTACTTTTTTTGTACATAATCTATCTATATATTTATAATATTAACTTAGTGGTGACTTAATTTTTTCCCTCCTAAAACTAACATTTTAAGGGAATTAAGAATCTGATGTCATGCTGATGTCGTTGATATCTCATTTATTTTTCTTTTTTTATTTTTGTTCACCAGAATAGTAATCTATATGTTTATAATAGTAACTAAGTGGTGAGCTAATTTTTTCCTGCCTAAGACTAGCATCTTAAGGGAATTAGGAATCTAATGTCATGCTGAGGTCGTTGATGTCTCATTTATTTTTCTATTTTTAAGATCGTACACTCTAATAATAATCTATATATTTATAATACTAACTAAATTGTGGGTTAATTTTTTCCCGCATAAAACTGACATCATAAGAGAATTAAGAATCTGATGTCATGCTAACGTCTCATTTATTTTTCTATCTTATTTTCGTTCACTCCAATAATAATATGTATATATTTATAATACTAGTTAAGTGGTGGTTTAATTTTTTCCCGCATAAAACCTTAATCTTAAGAGAATTATTGATCATGACCTTATACTTTAGGTATAAATAGTACCGCTTATCTTAAGAGATAAGGCTATATAAGTTGTCTTACAGCTGACAAGTGTGCTTGAGCTTAGGAGCTGAGCTTAATGCTGACATGTAGAGCTCAAGAGCTGAGCTCGAGTGGTGACTTGTTGAGCTAGGGAGCTATCTTCAAGTGCTGAACTGTTGGACTCGGGAACAGAGCTCAGGTGCTAACCTCATGGGCCTAGCTGCCAGGTCACCAACTTGTGGTCTAGAGGGTCAGCTCCTTGACTTAGAAACTGTTGACTTTGACCTCACACTTGGTATCAACAAATTGCAATTGAAATACTAAAATTTATTGCTACGTTTTATCATTTTTTTTACTTTTCAAACCAATAAAATTTTTGGTAAATATTTTTTTTATTTTTGACAGTAAACGGTTAAACTTCCCCAACCCATTGTTAAGTCGGGTCGGTTTTCTTTATTTCATCCCTGACTTAATTACCTGTTTAGTCAGATATTCCATGTCTTAATTGGATTGGGTACCTATGGGTATTAGATTTGGAGGATTTTTTTTGCAATCCCTACTAAGGTCAATTAATAGTATTCCATATCAAATAAGTACATAATAACTATTAGTTAATAATAAGATAATTAAAATATTACAGTTTAATGTGATTAATTATATATTATTTAACATTTCGTACTAATATTATATCTAATTTGATTTGGTATATTCTCGTACAACACACGTGTGGGAATATAGTTTAGTTATTAAATCACCAAACCAATGTTCTTTCCATGCCCCAATCCCTATTAAATGGGGTTGGGGACGGAAATGTAAATTTCTTCGCGGGTGGGACACGACGCTCTTCCGATCTCCTCAACCGTACTCGTTCCATTGTCGTTCTTCAATTCGAAACACGATAAAAGTTATGTAATTAATCAAATGGTATTGTGATGACATTTTAAGGGTTCCAAACCAGCTTATCATTGCGTCAATGAGTCGTAATCATTTTTTGTGCGTGAGAGAGAGAGAGAGAGAGAGAGAGAGAGAGAGAGAGAGAGAGAGCAGAAAAGAAAAGAAAAGAAAAGAATAGAGGTTAGTTCGCCATGGAGGCTTTCCCGGGGATTTTGCCTCAGTTGAAAAATGCAACCACCCATTCCCAAACACAATAAAACAAATGAAAATATCCACAACTTTCTATATCAACCTTTCTTCTTTCTTTTCTTCTTCTTGAAATAAAACATGCACCCCACGTTCCATTCTAAACTCATAATTAACTCTATATTTTGTCAACTCCACAATTTGGGAAAAACCTTTCTTCAATTCCATTTTCATGATTATTCATTTCCAGCCAATTCTCTTTCAGGAGAGAAGGCTTCTCTTTCTTCTTCCCCCATCTTTCTTGTAGAACGACGTGCGTAGGGCAGTCGAGTTATTATGGCTCAAACCGAGGTTGGAATTGCCGGACAGTCGGCCAGCGAAGAAGGGGCGCTAATGCGGAGTCGAACCTCAAGATATGCATCAATAGAAATTCTGCAAAATGGTTCTGTTTCTGATAGTATAACAGATAAAAGTCCTTTAAAATGCAACAAGGATATTCCAAGATCACCAGCACATCCCAAAGTTAAAGAAAAAGGCCCTCCTTCAGGTTCTTTTTTCTTTGGATTATTATGAAATTATTTTTTGTGATCATATTCATAACCTCTGGTTTTGGTCCTTACCAGCATTTCTTTTGTTTGGTTCAGATATGGACATGATGAAGGAAAAATTTTGTAAGCTTCTCTTGGGAGAGGACATGTCAGGAGGTGGGAAGGGCGTCTCTTCGGCTCTGGCTCTGTCGAATGCCATCACAAATCTTGCCGGTAATTAAGCCTCGATTTGGATGATCGTTAAGTTGAAGAATGTGAAATGAAACATTGTTTATCCTAGTAATGTACCATGTAATCTTTTGTAATGGTGTAGCTTCTGTTTTTGGAGAACAATCGAAGTTAGAGCCGATGGCTCCAGAGAGGAAGGCGCGATGGAAGAAGGAGATTGATTGGCTTTTATCTGTTACGGATTCCATTGTCGAATTTGTTCCTTCTCAACAAAAATCCAAAGATGGAACGACTATGGAGGTAAAAGTTCTGATTTCAGTGTTTATCCACTATGATGTGACTGTCCAATAAGAAGAAGTCATCTTAGAACGTGGCCCACCCATATTCAATCAGGTGATGCCACCTTGACCTTGATGAGGCCTCATTTGGGTGGTTGTGACCTCGCTTCATTAAACAGTCGTACTATCCAGACAGTATAATGAAAACTCTTTCTTGAACCCTTTTAAACTATAATAGCATTGTGTGACATTGATTTCTTGTTATGCATTTTGACAGATAATGGTGACACAACAAAGAAGAGATCTTTTAATGAACATTCCGGCATTGTGAAAGCTTGATGCAATGCTAATTGTAAGAATTCCTCAATTGATGAAGTAGTTTGGTCAATTCTACATCTGTTATGTATTCTTAAGGAATAAGAATCAACAGGGCACACTAGATAACTTTGTCGACCAACACGAATTTTGGTACGTGTCAAGAGATGCAGACGAATCTGAAAAAGGCGTACAAAGAAACGACAAGTGGTGGCTTCCCACTGTAAAGGTTCCTCCCGATGGATTATCAGAAGAATCGAGACAATTTCTACAAAAACAAAAGGAAGCTGTGAATCAAGTCCTGAAAGCATCCATGGCCATAAATGCTCAGATACTATCAGATATGGAGATACCTGACAACTACATTGAATCTCTACCCAAGGTATAATAAGGAAAATTCAAACAAAATTAGATCTATTCGCTCTGCTAATCTGCCAAACATGCATATATACTTATGATTTCGGACTTTTTTGACGTAGAATGGTAGATCAAGCCTCGGCGATCTAATCTACAAAAGCATTACGGTTGAGTTCTTCGACCCTCAGCAGTTCCTTTCAACAATGGACTTGTCATCAGAGCACAAAGTTCTTGATCTAAAGAACAGGATTGAGGCGAGATTGTGATATGGAAACGGAAGATGCACCATAAGGATGGGAAATCCGGGTGGGGTTCGGCCGTGAGTTTGGAGAAAAGGGAACTCTTTGAAGAGAGAGCTGAAACAATCTTGCTCCTCCTCAAACACCGGTTCCCCGGAATCCCTCAATCTTCACTAGACATAAGCAAAATCGAATATAACAGGGTACCCAAAATGCCAAAGATTCTCCTTTTCATTCTATTTAGCTTTTTATGTTCACCTAAAGTCGTGCTGATTCTTAATATAAAAGGTTTGCCTATATCATGTGAGGGTTATAAATTGTCTCATTGACAGACTTCACATTAAGAAATCAGCATCGACCTCAGGGGAACAAAATCAAGCTTTCTCTTGGGCTAATGAATATTTTTTTGATTGATGCGATAGGATGTAGGCCATTCTGTCTTGGAAAGCTATTCAAGAGTACTAGAAAGCTTGGCAAACACGGTTACGTCGCGTATTGAAGACGTTCTTTATGCGGATTCTTTGGCTCAAGATCCATCTCTTGCGGTAGTTGCATGGAAGCCGTCAATGGACTCGTCCACGCCATCACCAACACCAACAGCGCCGGGAAGCTTAACAAGCCCGAGAGAAGAGGCCGAGAAATTGAGTTCTGCTGCAGATTCACCAACCTCAACAACGTCTGCATCAATGACACTGTCTGATTTCATGGGTTGGAACTTTGAGCCAGCACCAGATACTGAAGTGAGGAAGAACTATTCAACAGGTAGTTTAGACACTTATGTAAAGGATGAGGAAGAAAGGGCTGCGAATAAACCCACTAATGTCATCAAGAAGTTTTCGTATATTGATAGGATTGAGACCGGAGGCTTGAGGAGTCCAACTTCTCGCCATTAATGGAGATCAAAACATAGAAAAGAAGGGCAGAGACAACTAGTAGATCGAGTTTTCGCAAATCAAATGAAGAAGAAACTTCAAGGAGTTAATTGAGTCTGTGTATATATAAGTTGCCATTGGTGATTCTTGTAGAGGGAGGCATATGAGCATGCCTCATTTCACATCTGGTCAGTTATGTGAAATGATTTTCTTGGCATTGGTGGAAATCTTAGCCGTCAGAATTTTGTTTATTTGAAGTTCTATTGATATTCATTTGTTGATACAAAACTTCAAAGAAGTAAACATCTTATTTCTTGAACATAAAAAGTTTCTCATATTCTGCCAGCTGAAAGAGAAATATAGGGGACGAGTGCCGCACTAAAATGAAAAATTCCTTTCAAACAGTTCTTATTAAAAAGTAAAACTATATCATAACTGAAGCTAAAATAGTCGTATGGCTTTTTATACGATCACCTATGCCACATTAGAGACAGCAGCATGTATGGCATCAGCAAGATGAGGAACGGTTTGAGAACTAAGACCTGCCATGCTAATCCTCCTGCAAATTTGGGGCAAACGAGAAGCAGTTAGGATCCAACATGCCACTTCAAATTCCAAGAAAAGGTGAAAAGAAATAACCTTTTATTCATTTATTTATTTCTCTACTTCTTGGCTTACATAACTTTCAGCGAATATCGTGAACTCATCCTTATAGATCACTCATTACACAGAATTTTTCAGAAAGCAAACCAACTGTTCACACGTAAACTATAAATCAGGATATCTTTGTAACTTGATTAGTTATGTATGGTTAACAATGAGTTCAAGGAAACTAACTACAAATTTTGGTATGTTAGCCCCCACTCAATACCTTTGAGCTAACATTATGATCATGATCATGATCATGATCATGAAACCCATGTGCATGTAATCTGAATCAAGAAAAATTTCTCCCATGCTAGCAAAAAAATAGTCAAACCAACCACATCCACATATTTTACATGTATCATCATGTATGACACCAATCTCCACCAAACATGTCCACTCATTCTGTTCCTATTTTCGAAATATAAATAGCTGCTAGGGGCTTATCAAAATTGAAACATCAATGTATTTATATGATATTGGATATTGCATACAAAAGTATATCACGATGACGCCAGGTGTAAAGGAACACCAATATGTAATATAAGAGATAGTTCATTCCCCTGAATTCTCAAGCACAAAATAAAACAATGGCATCAACATGATTTTCACATAATCATAGAGTATCATACTTCTATAGCATGAAATACCTATAATTAATATGAACTATTGAATTTCGTTAACTGCAACTGATTACATGAATTCATAACAGATATTTGTACATCTTCAGTTCATAAAACCCTTCCAAGTAAACCACAAGTGGCTAATTATTCCAGATTGCATGATGATGAATTTTATAAGTTCTTTTAGTTGTTTTTACCTTTTCTCCCCCCCCCCTTCTTTTTGATGATCGAGTGGCTTTAATTTAAGTTTGACTTCTATATAAAACTTGGGTTATTAATTTTGTTTTCAAAATACTTAGAAAAGGTAAACTGAATGAGGAAAACTAATTAAAATTTGCAGTACCATACTTATCTCACTGTTCATCAATATATGATTACAGTAGAAAGAAAGTATATATTTCTTTAAATATCGTGATTCTGTGGATATAATCCATCAAACCATCGTTGTGCAAAAAAATTAGAAGCAAGGTGATTTTAGAT
>CAVNYN010210006.1:0-35441 GCA_963692815.1 Nyctanthes arbor-tristis
TCCCTGAACTTAGGTTCATACATATCCCATAGATTTCTCCTCATTTCCTAACACCATGCAAGTGGGATGAGAATGAGATTTCCCTGTGGCTACAAGTTGAGTAATACAAGTTACTTGTATAAGTTAGACCCTACTAGTTTGGTACGGTTGACAGTATTGATTTTTTAACTACAAATTACCACTCATTATTAGAAAGTTATAATAATCTAATACTACATCTGAACAATGGTAAGAAAGATAGCTGGAACACATAGTGATAGTTTCCGATGGGCATTAGCGTGTTCGATTCAACTTATATACAATAATAGGCATGGAAACGGTCGCTTGTTTGCCCCAAATAAGAACCAATAGAGGTGACGAGTCTTTTTCATTAAAATTTTATTTGATTAAAGAAGAATCCCGTTTTCAACAACACTAAATGCCGTGCCCCGATACATATCATATGCCCTGATATAAATCATTTGAGATGTGGAATATTATCTAAGATCGTGTTTAGGTGCACTTATGCAAGATAAAAGCGTTGTTAAATTTTATTAAAAAAAAAGGTTGGGGGGAGGTAAGAATTGATGTGGCATATAGTTCAAATGCTACTATATTATCTAAGATCGTCTAGCCGCAACACATCCAACAGGGGGCCACCACATATCCCCTTCGGACTCCATAAATGGTGAGATCGGAAGAGCGACACCATAGAATATTCCATCAAACAAGGGTTATATCTCTATATATATATATATTGATTAAAGAAGAATCCCGTTTTCAACAACACTAAATGACGTGCCCCGATATATATCATATGCCCTGATATAAATCGTTTGAGATGTGGAATATTATCTAAGATCGTGTTTAGGTGCACTTATACAAGATAAAAGCGTTGTCAAATTTTATTAAAAAAAAAAGGTTGGGGGGAGGTAAGAACTGATGTGGAGAATAAGCGCAAAAGCTGGTCTATGGAAATTTGGCATAAATGGTCCTTAAACGTTTTCTTAATTAGCAAAGTGATCCTAATTTTTGTCTCATAGACATTCCTAATCTGTGTTCATTAAATATATCGAGAAGGTATAGGCTCAAACCCAATATCTCGTCTTGATAAAAATATTTTTTACCATTTAAACTATCACCTTTCATCTTTAAAGAAAAGCCACTTTTATGTTTAATATTATTACTAATAAACAATCAATTTAACGTTAACCGCACTTTTAGAATTAACAACCAAATAATTAATAGGTTTTTATGAACATCACTTATTAAAAAGTTTTAAAAGCTCTTCTATTGGTCCACAACAACACTGCCAAAGGGACTTTAATTTTTTTTTTAAATTAATACAAAGGAAAATAGGGAAGGGTATGTGTAATTCGAACACAAAACTTTCTACTAGGAACGTGAGTATCTAACGAGAGCAATATTTATTCAAACCACAAATAGACTCTAATTAGCATATATTAAATATCAAATAAAAGATTAGCACCTTTTTTTTTTTTGAATGATTACAAAGCCAACTGCAAGTTCTCCTTATAAGTGCATTTTTGTGTTTTCAGAGAAAAAAGTTCCAATAGAGGACTTAATACCTAAGGCTAGAATGTATATGATATGATAACAAAAAAATATAAGGACCAAAAGGTTGAGGATTATTTTGGCAAATTTCCTCTATTAAAATGTTATTTTCTCTAACTGAATTTGAACAGTGCATTAATGTGAAAGCAGTCGAATTTAAGTGTCAGCCTATCGATTCAATAGTAGTTGGATTGTAACTTAAAGAAAAAGTCATAAAACTCTACCCCACCTCTTTACTATCTTTAGAAACACATTAGGGAAACCCCACCGCCTCCATCCCGTCACTAATAGTAAGAGTAAGACGCATTTTTATCAATCTTTATCTATGAATACATTTTGATATTATAGTGAAAGAATTCACGTATTGGACAAAAGTTACTATAAATTTATGTACAAAATTATTTAAATGGATAAATATGGGATTGATAATGAGTTTAAATTAAAAATCATTTTACAAAGAGTCATTGTCATGCCCGTCCTTTTTGTTAGCTGGTACTTGCTAAAACTTATTTTTATTAAGCATGGTATAATTGAAGTTCCCTTTTCTACTGGTAATGTTTATTTTATTGAAGAAAGTAAGTATGGGTTTACTTTAGAGAGAATCAATTCTGAGTGTAGTCAAATTTCAAGCTGTTTAAGCACATAACGTGACAATATATATATTATTAAACTCTTTCTATATTCATTCTCTTAATTAATTAATAAATGACATATGAGTCCTTTCAAAATAATAATTACCTAAGGCTAAAAGCAACTTTTTCATTCCAAAAGTGGCAAGGATTTTTTATACCACGAAAACTAGCCTGTCGTCAAAGTTCAACGATCAATTCATTTTATTTATTACTATTTATAGGGTAGTGGGTAGGAATGACAAATAGGCGAGTTTGAGAAGAGTATGCCCAGCCCGGCCCCATTTATCAAAACCCCGCCCTGAACCCATCTCGAACTCGATCGAGTTTGGGGCGGGTAAAGAAAAAATACCCGTTACCTGATCTCGTTTAAAAAATCATAAAAAATTTAAAAATTAAACAAAAAATGGAAACTACATTGAAAAACACAATATTCAAATAATATCAATCTCATCAAAAAAAAAAATACCCTTAATAGCTAACAAGATTATATAAAATGAAACAAGAATACAACATTTCTCAATTTTTTTTTTTGGAAGAGAAATATTTCTCAATGTTAAATATTAAAATTTTGATTTAATAAGAACTTATTAACATGAGAAGTTTGTATTTATTTTATATATTTAAAATTATGATATAATAAGAACTTATAAAAAATATGTAACAAAGGAGTTAGTGCAATTCTTAGACTCCTGGTACTTAACTCAAGAACAAGAATGTGGGTTCAATTCTTCTCTTGTTTAATTTTTTAAATTAAAAATTTTAAATATGTGTCCGTCCCCGTCTTTGTCCCGTTAGTTAATGGGATGGGTACTTGCAGGTAACGGGTTTCAAAGTGTAAATTGCCATTTCTAGTAGTTGGATTGTCCCCAACCCCCCCCCCACCCCAAAAACCACAAAAGGCAAGGTTAGAGCGTAAATGCATCGTTATAAATTATAATACTTTTAAAAAAATTATAATGATGAGGTAAAATGAGTTATAGATATTTTATAACATTAGTCGAATTTTTAGAATTTCATCTAGTGAAACTCAATTCAGAGAAAGAATACAAATCAACATAAAATGTTAGAAAAACCCACAAAATTAACAAATTGTGTGAGTTGAACATGAGACCATAAGGATCCCAGAGTTTTGAGGTTGTCATATATTAGTTATGTAAATAAAACAATAACATATATCATATTCACTAATAATTAATGTAGCTAATAATATGATATGTCATAATCGACTGATAAACATAGTGAACGATTTCAAACTTGTAATAATAATGAAATAACAGTCTTGTTACATCATCGGACCCAAATCCATGAGTTGATAAAGAATACTTCAAAGAGTCATCATGCATCCATGAATGGAATATCACCCAAAATTGTACCTAACCCCCCCTTTATGTCGTGATCTTACAAAGATTCTATATATATTTTCCAAAATTCTCTGCATGGGCCTCATGTCCCACCTTCATTATTCAACATGTTATTTGTCATTGCTCACAGGGCTTCAAATACACCACTTGCTTAATAAAATGCAGACATATTCTGAGTTCGGTTATTGAAACAGATAGAGCTTTGAGTTTGGAGTCAGACTTCTAATCACATAATGTCAACTCACATCGTTTCCCTAGCAAATTACTACATATTCCACTTTAGTATAGCTATAATAATTTAGTCGAATTATTATGTCATATTATTATTTTATACAACTACCAGTTAGTAGAATCTTATTACTCCATGTGCTCAAGCGGTCCAGCTATAGAAATCAACTCTAGTTTCTTATAGAGCTCGGTATTTAATTATAGACTGATACCTTACTTGACACACACTACATGACAGCATCTCATTGAAAATCGAATTTCGTAAAAAAACTCGGCACTGGTTACTTAGAAATATTCTGTGCCCAAGTGAATGAATTTGAAAAAAGAGTCGTGGGTTGCAAAGTTGGAATATGAGATTTTCAATCCTTGCAAGCAACCTTATTTGTCAACTTTTTTAAATGCGAAATTGAATGATGAGTGCGTCAACGTACATGGCATTGATGCTTTTTTAAATTCATTTAAGCGCATGGTATTCTCATATAACAGGACTTGGCATTTCATTGTACACACTACTTTTAAATTACATGAATTTTAAATTTATTTTCATTTATTTTAGGACCCTATTTTAGTGGTTTGCTAAAAGACGCTATATTTTAATAATTAAATATGTGTGTTTGAGTAAAAGTGCTAATTAATACAAAGATTGGGGACTTGTTCATTTAGATTTAAATGCTGGAGGATGAAAATGTTAATAAGTGCAAAGATGAATGACCTTTACTGCAATTTGTCCTACGATTGACCTCTGTTTTCTCTCCTCTTACCTTCATTTTTCCCTTTCCGGCTCTATAGATTATTAAATTGGTCATGTAACACGCCTCGCAAGATGGATTAAACTACTTGATCAAAACTGAATGTAGACTCTTCATTATCAATTTCTTTAATGGTATACCAATGAGGACTCTTCGATATGAGAGAAATGCCAAGAGAATATTCAGATAAGGATAAAAAATTTAAAAAAAAAAAAGTAAAAGGGATAAACATTAAAGTGACTACACTGCTTACCACAAAAACGATCAAAATAGCAAAAAAGCCCCCACTTAAAGTATTTTGAGAGGGAAAATTGCAGTTAAACTGTATCGCATCACATTTCATTTAATTAATTTATAGATGTGTAATTAAAAAAATCTAGAGAAATGTAAAAATTATTTTTATTTAACTTAAACTAGATATCCACTTGTCTTATTATTATTTTTATTTCCAACTCCACTCGTCTTGCTTTCACTTGTCAGACATACTGAAACTTTTTCCCACTTTTTTCTTTTTTAAGACTATTTTGTGTGAGATAACTTTTACTATTGTTTTCTTTATGTAAGTGTTCTAAGAGTATCTCTCCAATGCAATAATGTTAAGAAAATATTTCTTGACAAATGAAAAATCAATGATGATGTCTATTAATATTTTAGTATTAATTCCTTTTTTACACTTTCTATTTCAATTTGTTATATTTCAAATATCCCTATCTTTATTTTTCTAATTATCGATGTACATTGTTGGATTGGAGAAGGTTTTGATTATAATTAATGTCTATTTTAATTGCTGCATGGAAGATACGCTAAGAGCTCTTTAAAGTTATCTATTAAAAAAAATGATGTTATAATTACGAATGTTTAATATTCCTTTAATAACTCTCCTAATAACTCATCTCAAAAAAAAAATATGCCTTTAATAACTCTCCTAATAATTTACCTAAAAGCAACTTTTTCACTTCAAAGGTGGCTAGGCTTTTTAATACCACGAACACGCACACTGCTAGGTACTAGCTAGCCCCTAGTCCAACTATCTAATCAATTCAATAATAATAATTTATCTTTTTTTTTTTGAAGGAATTAATTTATTATTATTGTAGGGTAATTGGATAATCCACAACACCCCCCCCCCCCAACCAAAAAAAAGCCCAAGGATAGAGAGTAAATGTATCACTTTTTCTTAATATATACCTTATATCACACAAATCATCTAGTAATTATTAAGTGCATGTTCGTGGTAATTTAAAAGGGTGTGTCATTCATATTATTATACTTTTTAAAAATTTATATAATAATGAGGTAAATGAGTTATAGAGATTTTATAAAAACTTTAGTACAAATATATATAGAATTAGAAATAATTCAAATTAATATAAATATTGGAAAAACTCACACAACGAGTGGTTGGTGGGAGTTGAACTTGAGACGTAATACTCCCAGGGCATTGGATGTCGTCATATCAGTTATGTGAATGTGAATAAAGCAATACCACATATCATCACTTATAATTAAATGTAATTGATAATATGATATGTCATAATCGATTGACAAACATAGTGAATAATTTCAAACTTGTAATGAAATATCAGTATTGTTACATCATCGGCCCTAATAGTCAATAAGTTTTTTAAATGAATTTAAGAAAGAGTCACGGGTTGTAAAGTTGGAATATGAGATTTTCAACCCTTGCAAGCAACCTTATTTGTCAACCTTTTTTAAATGCGAAAGTGAACGAGTACGTGAATCGTATAGTTAGTTAACTAGTTATATATAGTCAATGCCATGCCATGTAAGTTAAGGAATGAACTAGCTAATTTTAGGGTAGTTTACTAATTAACTCATGTCTATATTTAAAAAAAAAAAATTAGTCATGTCTGCCAAACACTTTTTTTTTTTTTTAACAAACGGAGTATAGGAGAGGGAAACATGTGATTCTAATTCATGAACCCTCAATAAGGGGTTGAACCTCTTGAAAATATTCTAGCGCTATATGTGTGGTTGCTTATGACACCACACATACCATGTGGTGTGTATGTGTGATGTTATAAGCAACCACACATATGGCGCTATAACATAACTCTTGAACCTCTGACCGCTAAGTCAACTCCTTTATAACTTAATAACTGTAATAATAACACAATAATATATATTTCCTCGAAAGAAAAATGATAATCTTTTATTGACTTTTAAAGCAAAATATGAATGAGTAATATAAGACGCCGTGATCAAATTAATATCATGAGCTTTGAAGATAAATCAAATTAGTTAGATGATTTTGACATTAATAAATAAATAAATAAATTGAGAAGTAAACTAGCAGTAGTATGAACGAATTGCCGACTGCGGCAGCAAGACAACCCCATGCCACCGAAAAAACAAAAAATGAGGAAGAAAAAATACTCACCATCCCCTGTTTAGGTTTTCCTACTTTTAGCTAGGAGTAGATAAGTAATTTTTAAGGAATAGCGACTGTAATTTGTTGAGGGGCATTTGTGGGGCCAATTTGGCCCCAAATTTGAAGAATTCCCCCTCCAATTCTTAATCCTCATAAACTAATAATATTTCGTTACGTATTCAATTTAATTTTATAAACAAATAATTATTATATAGAAGGTGAAAATTTTGAATTCTGTTACAAATAAAAAATTGAATAGGAACAAAAATTATTGTTTATATGCAATAAAAAATAAGATTTCAATTTATATTTTCACGTACATATACAATTTTAAAGTCGTTTAAAAAATATAAATTGTGGCGTTAAATCTATTACAGCCGCCAACGTCCTAACATAAATAGTATGCACGGATTATCCTTGAAAATAAACATATTATAATACATGGTAAAATTAGATTCATATGATAATTCCAAAAACCTATACTCATATTTTCCCCCAAGTTTTTCCTTATACATTATTTGGAAATGAGTTTTCCCCTCAATTTTTTCCACTTAAGTTTTTTCCCTTGACTTTTTAGCTCCAGTATTGGGAAAGCTCTAAAAAAAAAAAAAACCTTAAGATGCTTAAAAAATGTTCACTTTTTTGGCATAAAATTTGGGAAAAAAAATTCGAGGTGGCACTGGCCGTGCCAGCCCCCACTGCATGCACCCACTATGTTTTTGTTACTTTTAAATTTGAATATAGTCGAACCAATTACATCCATATATGTCATGGGATTTACTTGTACTAAACATATATATCTACTATTTAACTCTACTCATTTTCTTTCTTGTTTCAAATAAAAATATTTTTTTATGTGAATGCATTTCAAATATTCATTTCGACTTCGTCACAATTCACACACTATTATAATGAAATAAATAATATAATCGAATAACTCATTAAAACCATTAGAAAAGGGAATTTTACACGTAACTGGTTACATTCGTAATTTGGATAATTATTACATTTTGTCACAATTTGGAAATTTGTAACAAATAGAGTAAACAAATTGCAAAACTAGTGTTAGCATTTTGGGAGTTAAAAAAAATCTAGATTTTATTTTCCAACATTCTCTTTTAAAAAAGGAAAATCTTATCAAAATAAAATATGATTGTAATTATTGTAACTATTAGAGAGCTGACATAATTGAAAATCTATCTCTATTTGTTTTAAAAAAGGAAACCCAATTAAATTAAATTGAAACATAATTATAATATGAAGAATATATAGTACAATTTCATCATAATTGAAAAAATCTTACCATAATAAGGAAACTCAATTAAATTAAATTGAGGCATAATTATAATCTCTACAAATTTGGAAAATATAGTATAATTTTTTTGACATAAATACCTGGTATTGTAATATATTACAATTTTAATTTTCTCCTACCTTATTGATATTAGATACATGGTTTATATGGATTTAAGTGAATGGTTTTCATGCCTAAAACATGAACAATTCTTCACTCGTGATATGTAATTAATTTCGTTTGTAATAAATTATATTAAAACAAGTGTATATTACACTTTCACATAATAAATAATTTTCAGTTGCAAATTGTAATGTATTATATTACAATAAAATAGAGTATAATTCATTTTATTGTAAGACTAACATGTTAACTCTAATCTATATAGTGCATTACAATCGAAGAATACAATGTAATACACTTAGATAAATATTTAACATTAAATTCAATGTAATACACCCCATTTACCTCCGATGTAATAGATTGCATAATACATCACATAATGTAATAGATTTCAAAAATTACATTAAATAAATTTTAAATAATGTTGTACATTACAATTGATTTCGAGTAATATTTCCTCATTCGCCGTATGTTGTCGATTTTATCCCGCAAGTGGACGGATCGTTAACAAGTAATATAGTAGTGAATAGAGTGTCGAACCCACGAGTACTGAATCTACTAAGTTTCACTTTAGTTGACCTATGTTTAAATTAAAAGAAAACACACAATGAAATTTGATAAATAATTTTGAGAAACTAAAAAAACAATCTAAGAAAAATAAAAGGTTAGTATTATTTACAAATCCTAAAAAACAATCTAAGAAAAATAAAAGGTTAGTATTATTTACAAATCCTAAAAAACAATCAAGTCACAAAAGTGCTAGAATTCCCGAATTTACCTCGTTCTCATAATTAACTCTCGGTATTTGGAGTTGAAAATCAATAATCCAATGTTATTCAGAAGCCTCTCTCGATGGTCATTCAAATCTATACCTATACATGAGATTAATTATCTCTAATTAACCTTTGAACGTATGGTACGCATTAATCTACTGTGATTATTTTTTAGCGATTTTATAGAGCATAATAGTATCTCTATCTATTATAGGACCCTATGTTGTTCATTACCATGTGCTAAATTCATGAAGAATCTCTCGAAAACAATATGAATCACAAAACTTAATCTAATGGTGATCAAGCATCAAATTGGAATAAGTGAATAATAAACAATCAACCCAGAAAATAAACTTAGAACATATAAAACGGATACTTTAAATTAATCACAAAAACAAGGTTTCATCGTTAACCCTAGTACAATCTACTAGCCTCGCATAATAAATTCAAAATATATATATATAAATTGGAATTCATCACCAAAGAGACGATAAATTCACGATAAATCCAAGTTCTTCCTGCGACGGGAGTCCAACGTCCACGTCCACGGACGTCCTCCTCACGGGCCACGGCCATGCACTACCTTTTTTTTTTCTTTCTTTCTTTCATTCCTCCCGGCTCTTACTGTTATAGTGTTATTCTTCAATTTTTCCCCAATTGGGCCAAAGCCCAACTCTCTATATTTATTTAATCCTTTTTGAAGACAAACCACACGTTAACTTGCAAACCAAGGTTCTAGTCTTTGACTTTTCATGCAACAATTGAATTACAAATCCTCAACTTTTCAAACTTGTTCACATTAACCCTTCAACTTTCAAGCGTCATGAGAAGTGCTTGCTTTAGTTTCTAAAAAAATTGCAATTCAAGCCCCTTTTCTTCTTTTCTCCACCAATCACTTGAAATTGGGTTCAAATCTAAAAGAAGCATAAACATATACAAATTAAGTAGAAATTTGACAAAATAAATGGTCAAAATCTAGTTTTAATGGCTCAAGATAAGTGCAAAATTGCACTTATCACCGTACATAGTAAGGTACATACACACACTCACAATCCATTGTAGTTTTCCCCGTCGACAAACATAACACAAATTGATTCGCCTTGGTTGACTGTGAAATTTGTCGGAGTTGCTGACTTTCCACTTGTTATATCAAAAATCCTAGAAAATCCCATTAAAAAGAAAAAAAAAATTGACAAAATTGATGTAAAAGACAAAAAAACATTCAAAACAAGAAAAAAAAGAGAGAAATTTGTAATGCATTACACCGACAGAATAATCGAAGAACTCAAAATCAGTCGCAAAACTAACGTTTAATACTAAATGTCACGCCCTGCTAAACTTTACAATATTTTCAACTATCTTATATGAAATAACAAATTCAATAGCGGAAACTTCAATGAAATTAGTGGGGACAGGACACACAAAACAAACAAAATGCTTTTAGATTAAATGGTTTAATATTCTATAAGGCGAATCATTAGGCAAACAAGTTGTTAAATTTTTAAGAAAATATTAGGCCAGGTTTTGCAATAAAAGGTAAAAACACAAGTTGTATTGATAGTACATTTCATTGATTACCAAGATATGCCAAATCGTTAAGGAAAAGTAGGCCTTGAATCAATATAAAGATTATATCTTCATACTATCTTATATGTTGTAAGGCGTAAAAACATATATATTACAGAGAGATGGGCATAAAAAGTATTATAGTAGCTTCAAATGTAAGTTACTACACACAAAACTCTACTCTGGTTGGCGGACATACTCCAACGTGTGGCTTGCTTTCCAAAGATTATGCCTGCAATCATCTATAAAGGTTGTAGAAAAGAGAATGAGTACGAAGTACTCAGTGAGTAGCAGAACCCTTTGATTCGCCTTTCATTTGAAATATCTACTTACAAGAAAACCTTTGAATGCACACAAAACTTTTCGATGCACAAAAAGTGTCTATCACTAGTTAGACTACTACCCGTAGTGCGCACAAGATTCATATCGATTCAATCATGGCCATGTACAATTAAGTGGATCCACATTCGAATCCCAGTTGACGCCTACCGAAATTCCAAATAATTCAAAGCAAACACCACACTAATCTTCCTCATCCCGGGATCATTGGACAAGTCATAGTGTAGGAACAATTCAAGGCAATTCCATACAAAACGGGTAGAGCAACTAGTGATTCAACTGCAATCAATCAATTTTCTTTTTTTTTTCAATGTATCAAAATACATATCCATTTCATGAAAGACTTTAATCAAAACCATACGTATCATATCAAAACTTTATGAATGCAAAGAGGGAATCAAAGTATTAGTTACTCACCTCTTTGACTTGATTTTTCCAAATATTCTTTGAGTTATTGACAAATACCCTTAAAACCTTCATTTCTACACTAAACTCTTATGTCAATTATGTGCACCACTTATGGAATCAAGATTTAGTTCAACTCTTCAAGTAAGGATTTTTTCGTTTTTCCCTGTTTGGGCAATGCACATTTGAAACAATTTTAAAATAAAAAATAGTGTCGTATTTCTATGAAATTCTTCTAGAAGGTAGAAAACTCATAATAGTCTATTATATTTGAAATTGAGCTCAAGAATACTACGTTAGGGCTATCAAAATATTTTTCCACCTTCTGAAAATCAGTTCTCGGGTGAGCACTGACCACTCTCACAAAGCATGTCATAAAAACTCCTACCGATTTCTAAATGGTGTCATTGTATCTTGATAAAATCCAACATATGCTATCAGTTATGACCTTTTAAACTTGATAGGCAGAACTAACAAACATAATCTAATTCCATGCCTAAAGCCCTTTTTCTAAATTCATACATACATGCTTCGTTTCTTAGAATTCCATACCAACCTCTTATGCATCTCTTTTTACCAAAGACATGGCTTTCCTTCTTACAATTAATCCAATAACTTCATTTAATTTTTACAAAATAGTATGAAAGTCACTTTAAAGTCACAAAGAATATCCCTTTCCAAAATTTCAGCTTTAATGTTCCTTCCTAGACCATAATTTCATATAAAACACTACATAATTCTATACCAAACCTTATATGATTCTATTTCCATGTTCAAGAATAATTTTTACGCCATTTAAACTTATAGAAAGACTAAATCATAACCCAACTACTCCATTCTATAAAATCTTTTAACCCTAGGAGAAGATTGAACCTTAAAACTTATATGAAATCAAGGCTTAAGGTGGGAAATACTTACATGAGATTCTAGTTCTTCATTATTCTTCTTCATTTCCTCCAATTTTCCCAAAATTTGCTCCGGTTTTCTCTTGGCCGAGTTGCTCCTTGTTTCTCTATTTCTTTCGTCTCTCTCCCTTTCTCTCTCTCGGTTTCTCTCTTGTGTATGTATGTATGAATTGCTCAAGTCCAAGAAAATATCTAGATATTTAGGAAACTTCCACCTAAAGCCCTCAACTTCTTGTTTTCTTCATTTAACTACTAAACTTGTAATATAATTTCATATCAAACCCAAACTTATTAAATGGCTTAAATGGTAAACCCACAATTAAATTAATACATCTCAGTCCAAATTTGACATTGACTTAACATATTACGCCTTCGACTTTGACGAGTAAAGGTTGCAGTTTGACAATAGCATGGCAAGCCGTCACATTTCCATTCTTGGCATTAAATCGTATAAGCTTTCAAGTAATTCCCAATCATTATCATTATCAAAATACTTTCATTTTTCTAAGTTCCTCGTTAAATTTTTGCGGGATGTTACACTAGAACACTTGACCATAACAGATCGAATATTCATCACAAGAGGAAATTTTCTCAATCAAGATGAAGAATTGTGGAAGGTAATTGAAATGTGATTCACCAAAATTCAAAGATTAGGATTTTCTTTTACAAGAATATCTTTATAGATAGAGAGATGGAAAAAAAAGTTAATTAAGAGGTGTTTTTCATTTTAATTTTGCCAGGATTAGGAGAGAGAATATAAATAACTAAATTAATAAAAAAAATTTTTGAAGAACAATTATTAAAATTATTATTTAATATAATATCTAATGCAATTAAAATATCAAAAAATAGTATTTTTCTAATTACTTTGAAGATGTACTAGTATTTTTCAAATATATATCTATAGAGGTAGTGTATAACCTAATTTCCACATTAGAAAACCTCACTAAAACTATGAGCCCCTTGGAGCATAGTGGGCTGGTTTGGACAAATTCATCTGACGTTGCGTTGTAGTTATTGAGGAATTTAACCCAACGCCTGCAGCCCTTTAAAACCCCTTCAAAGGGAAAATTACAAAATTTATGGTTTTTAAAACATGTATTTGCGTGATTCAAAAAAAAAAAAAAACATGTATTTGCAAAAATCAGGCGTGTTTCTTTTATTTGCGAGAGTATGGTCTTTTCCATAAATTATCTCACTTTTGAGATACCTATTATTTTTATTTAATTTAATATATTTAAATATATTATATATATTTCCTTAAAAAAATAAAATAATATATATATATATATAAGATACAATCAATGCACCCGAGGGGCTATGGGTTCTACTAGATGAAGACTACACTCAGAAGCCATGCCTATGACTTCCTTCGTTTACTGATAGTAAGATACTTCTACAATTGTAGTCTATTGAGGCATCGGTTCAAATGTCATAAGTGATAGTCAGAGATCACCCATGATGAAGGAGTTAATCATGGGAAGAAAAGAACTCAAGGAATAGAGAACCTATCTTCCATCTACTCTTGGGCAACGAGAAGGTGGCTATCGCTATAGTAAATTCATCGAGGGGAGTAAGTCCTGAAATATAAAGCGGGTAACGCACGATCTTGCAGTGAGCCTTGGCACTCCAGGTTAGGAGGAACCTAACTGTTCTACTGATAGCGCTGAACCTTAAAGGCAGCAACGCCATACTTTGACCGACAATGGCTCCATACCGGAAACAACCATAGCCGGTGTTAGATCAAATCAGTCTAACAACCAAAAAAAAGGGCTGAAGAAGGCTCCAAAACGGGCTATTCTTCTTTCTTTTTTCCTGGTTTCTGGGAGGTGAATCAGAGGGAGAAGGCATCCCTCGCCCCGGAGGGGCTGTCTTATAGACTGAATATAACTCCTAAGGAATAGATATTCCCCTATAAGCTCCGTAGAAGATGATTTCTTCCTTTAGACTGATGTTAAGGAACTTTAAATATGATGCTATTGATGCTCCAGAATTTTAGCCAACCATTTCAATTTGATTTGCACGAAATTCGTTCATGTCCAAAATTTAGCCTCTCTTTCCATTTTTAAATTGCATGAAATTAAGGAAGACCATGAAGCTAAAATATCCATTTTTTTTTACTAAATTGTGTGCTTAATTGATTATATCAATATCAAAGTGGTTCCTCATTGTTCGATAGCTATGACGGTATATGTTTACTACCTATTAATTTTAAATTCAATTCAAAACCTTCATAGTTTACGGGAGAATCGTCTAAGTTATTATTGCTAATATAATTTGGGTAAGATTCTACTATTGCAATTCTCATTGAATTGTAACAAAACTAGAAGAAGTCATTAGCAGCTTGTTCCTTGGTATATGTACTACTACTTTGCTATCATAAATAATTTTTTTTGCATAGTCACATATTTCTTTTTCGTTAGTCTTTTGCATTGTGTTCTTGTCCCATGCTTAGCGTCTTTTTGGTGATTCTATGTGTTGATTAGGAAAAGGTTTATGAAAATAAGGCTTATTGAAGCTTCTTAATAAGGCTTACGAAAATAAAAATGGACAAATCAAAATGATATATTAAATACCTACCGGTTCTTTGGAATTAAAAGTTAAACAATAGTACTTAAAAAAGGAATAGAACTTATAATCAAGTCGCTACATTGAAATGAACTGAAAAAAGGAATAGAACTTTTAATCAAGTCGCTACACTGAAGTGAACTGAAAAGTGATAACAAGGCAAGTCCATGTTTAATATATTTAAAGTGATAACAAGGCAAGTCACAAACACAAAATCAAAGTATCAATTATATCTAGAAAAGTGCAAAACAACTTACAAGATTTACCGGGGGAAATTAGAGGGGGAAAACCTCAAATATGTCACAAAAATTATAAACGTAACAAGCTTCATGTACGCCACATAAAATTTGGAAACATGGACATATAGTGTAACAAGATATAGTGATGCTTCATGGAAATAGTAAACAAAAAACAACACACCACATAAAACAAAATCAAGAAAAATAGATATAGGTTACAAGATTTACCAGAAATTTGCAGTACGTAATATCCACTTTGTTTCATATAACAATTGTTACAGAAGATATTTCACATAAAATATGGAAATTAAAATAAAAAAAATCCATACAAATATATTTCTTACATTTTGAATTAATACACAACCAACTAGACACATTATTCTACCTTTAGCTTTGACGTTGAAAAACAATTCTACAATGACACAATCATGCATTCTCTACTGGTTTGGACTTCATCTCCATGAACGTCAGTCACCATAGTAAAGAAGCAATACAACCTCAATGACAAGTCGATCAACCCTTCTTGCAAGAGCTTTCTTCAAGCAAAATGTAAAATTTCCACAACAAGTATATTCAAATTCAAAAGCGGGATGAAATTTGTTCGAATGGCTCGTATATCTTATAAATTTCACACTCATGCATTAAATTGTTTTCAGTTTTGATTAGCTGCTACTATAGTTTGGATTATATGTAACCAATAACCATTGGTTCATTATAGGATGCTGATTTTGCGACCCATAATTTTCGTCTCTGTGTTTTTGTGTTCTTTCCACACACAAACACACATATATATGATCCTGGTTAATTAGTAGTAGTTTTGCAAATAAATTGGTAGACGATCTTGGTTTTTTTAATTCCTACAATTCGGCATGATTTTTGCAATATACAGTTCTAACTCTTTGTATTCATTTAACTAACCCAATTTCAAATATATTATTGTTGGTGTCATGACTCATGTAGAGGGTAAAATACTTTCCAGGTCCTTAAATTTGTCAAAATTTGTATATTGGTCACTAAATTTTTAAGGTGCTAACTTAATTAACTTAATAGTTAAAATACATCCACATATTGTGCACAAAACCACGACTTGACACCACTATAATAAATTGTGCATCTGTTTGCAAAAAAAATAAAAAATAAAAATAAATTGTGCTTCTCCCATATAGTCCAATTATAATCGATTGCCAAACAAACTTTGAGTGGAAAACATTAAATGAGACTCGTTAGAAGTGAGAATTGAGCTGGAAAAGTGAACTATCATGGAGATGAAATGAAAAGCACCCGTAAATTTTGAAATTTAATTTTGGGTAATTGATGCAAAAGGTCCCTAATTTTGGACGTAACTATATAAATTGTCCATATGTTTATTTTTTCGTAATATCATCCATACCTTTATTTATTTAATTATTTTTTGCAGAAATTCATCCTTGATACTCATTTATGTTCAATTTTCTTTATTTTTCATAAGGGAATTTTTGTCTATCCACTGTTAAATATTTAAAATAACACAAACAAGATTCTAAGTTAATTAGTATTATTGAAAAAATATTTATTTAAAAATGAAAATTATTTTAATTGGTTTTCAACAATGCAAATTATATTGGGATTCTATCTGCCGTTTTTTTAAAATTTTGAACTGTGTGTGGACAAAAAAAAACCTTTCTAAAGATGAAGAACACTCAACAAAAATAGATATCAAGGGTGAATTCTATAAAAGAAATATGAAGGTGAGGATAAAATTGACAAAAAGAAAAACAAAAACAAAAAGAAAAAAAGTTTGATCCTTGCTTGGCCTTTGTATGCTTTTGATCCTTGAAATAAAATTTATTTTGCATTAAAAAAATGAAGATGGGAATGAAATTGACGAAAAAGCAAAGGTAGGTACCATTTTGCATACTAATGCCCAATAATCAGTACCTTTTGTGCTATTACTAATCACTTTGTGTTAATAAGGAATAGTCATCTAGTAAAGAATCCACAAATAAAGATAAATTTATCATCGATAATATTCAGCCAACAAAAGACCCATGTGATGACGATTTTGGCCATATATAAAAAATATGTCACAACAATTGGTTCTAAAGAGTTCTACATGCCACATGAGAGGGGTTTGTAACGAAAATGTTTTTGAATACTACTCACATGTGGAAAGTAATTTTTAATGGATTGAAAAGATCTCAGTCATTAGTTAAATAAATGAGCAGAAAAGATTATTTGTCACATGTATTTGTCAAATTTATTGGTTCACAGGGACGTTTCAATATATGCAAAATATATATTACAAACTTTCAATTAATTAATCTTTTTCTAAAAACTATTTCATCTAATTTTGTCAAAAGTAAAACCACATTGGTTGTTAGCAAATCCATTTTATTTATGTTCATCCTATTAATTTTTACAACTCAAATTTCTATTAATTTGAAATTAATTTTATTTTACTCATGTTTTCATTTAGGTATTTTAATGTTATAAATTAAATAACTGCAACGTGAAAAATAAATATTACAAATCCTAATTAAACTTTTTCTTAAAAATTAGCTCAACTAATTTGTTTGCACCAAAAAAAAAAATGATCAACTAATTTTGTCAAACATAAAAAATATAATAGATCCCTATTCCCTAAGTTTAAAAGTTGATTGTTCTAGTTTCTTGTATTGTGATCCACTATATTGAGTTTCTTTCTTTTTCTTTTTTCTTTTTTTTTTGGGGGGGGGTGGGGGTGGTTCTAAAATTTCAGCTTATTTTCTTTCTTTTGATAAATATGATGACACTACCTTAATATAAATATCTTTTTTCTTTTTTTTGGGAGCCTTCGCTGCAATATATATATATATATATATATTACAATTTTTGATTTGTGATAGTGGACGTTGTGAATCAAATTCAATGATGAATGTAATTTTCATAGGAGCTTTAGACATAAAACAGTTTTGTTGTATTGTTTTAATTTAATTTAATTTTATAAATATTGTAATACTATATTAAGCTTATTTCATATACTTTTGTTGGCATAAGCGTTTTTGACATAAACAAAACAATCACAATTATTTTATTTTAGTCTAATATATATTTTTGTTAAGAATCCAAAAACCAATCTATTTTTCGTACAATCCAAATCACAAGAACAAAAGGAGGAGGAAGAAGATAATGGTTAGAAATGATGACATTTTCTAAACATTATCAAATAATCTAGTCTAGATTTAAGTATAGTTGTTGCTGAAGAAGTTTTCTTTTCATGGCAAAGCGTCTCCTTCATTTTCAGTACTTGACAAATCAATTTACAAGTCTCCCTGATAACATTTGAAAAGAAAAAAAGAGTTATTCATACAAAAACTCAACATGCATACAGTAAAACAAAATGAAGAAATGATGAAAACTACGTACGTGGGAGCAGTCCAACGACTAGAGGAATATGAGAAATCTTTGGCCACTCGGAATTGGGGCCGCTTTCTTCAATACACCTTTCCTCCAGCAATGGACAATTTCGAAGTTCTAAATAACTTAGCTTTGTGAGGCATAGCATCACTTCCTTAGAAGGCAAATGCTTGAGCTTTTTATTTTCGCGCAAATCTAAATATATGTAGAGATGTCAAATTCCTTAACCATTCGGGCAATGCTTCAATCCCAAGATCAGAAAAGATTAATGCATGAAGGGAAATGAGACTTTTAAGTGCTGTAACATTATTCTTGTCTCTTGGCTACCATAGAATGAAGGGCCTATGCAATGTATGCTAGTCATACCTTCTAGCCGTAGATATTTGATGCATTGTATGTGCCACAACATAGGAATTTCTTCACAATTGTTGCATTCTATGAACTTGATCTCGACCAAATTATCAAGTTTCAACCAACCGCATCCATCAAGGAATACTTCCATTCTTCTAGTCCATGAAGGGAAGTTTTTACCCCCCTCAATTCTTATGCTTTTCAAATTTGGATGAGATCGAAGGCCTTTGAGGATGCTCTCATCATTGATTTTGCGGCCTTCTGAGACATCCTTATCATTAGCATATGTTCTCCACTTATAACTTAATTCGTATATCTTCGGCTTTCCAACCAAGTCTGCCTTCTCAGCTTCTTTTAGGCTACTTACTCGTTGAAGATTGCGTATCCCCGGTTTGCCTGTAAGATTTTTCAGAGATCCTAGCTCTTCAATTCGGCAGCCTTCCTTGTCACACACATTAAAAAACAGCAACGTTTGAAGACGCAACAAACTTCCAATTTTAGGTGGCATCTAGGAATTTTTATGGCAATCATAGACTAAATATGTCAAATTAATCAAGTCATAAATATTTTCTGGAAGCAGGACAAGGTTGAAGCAATCAAGAGCCCTTAAAGTTTCCAAATTGTAGAGCTTTCAAACAGATTCAGGTAAAGTTTTCATTTTGTAATTTTCGGACACATCAAGATATCTCAAATGTATCAACTTGCTAATTGACGTTGGCAATGCTTCGATATCTGCATTCGATAGCTTCAGAACATGCAAGTGCTTGAAAAATGGCAAAATTTTATTAGGTAGACCACTGTACGTGCAAGAACAATGTGCGCAATTGACCAGTAATTACTTGTGTTTCTCCTCCAAGTGATTCACTAGCAAAGTACCTAACCTTCAAAATGTCACATGGAGTGTGATCCTTGGCGTTAACGGTTTCTGAATTTGAAACTAACCAGGCGAGATCATGCACAAGATCATGCATCTTGCACTTAATGACATTTCCACACTTGTCCTTTTTCGCCTCTTGCGAGAAAGAATTTTGCAGTCGAATGTTAAAAAATGTATTGCCTAAAGTCTTCATATTTTTTGATGTATTATCAGGAAGAAATCCTTCTGCCATCCATAGCTGGATTAAATCTTCTCCATTTATTTCTGAATCCTTCGAAAATATTGAATAATAGGCAAAACATTTCTTAAGAATGGGAGAAGATAAACGATCATAACTTACCTTTAGAACTTGCATTGCATCACAAAGTTCTCACCGCACGCTTCGAGATTTGAAAGACTTGTCTCTAGAATAAATTCCCACTCATCTACATCCTTTCCTCTCAAAGTTCCACCAAAAATGTTTGCTGCTAATGGCATACCTTGACATTTGCAAGCAATCTTCTTTCTGATACTCTCAAATCTCTCCAGTACTTTTTCTTCTTCTTCTTGAAACGTCTGTGCTTTGATTATCGACCAACATTCATCATTTGATAATAGTTTCAACCTCTACGGATCGATGCAAGTCTTCACAATTGATGCCACATTTCAAGACGAGTAGTTACCATGATAACATTTCTTCCATTGGGGTTAATGCCAGCCATTGCATTTCTGAAATTTTCCCATTCTTGTTTATTTTCATTCCACAAATCATCAAGAACTATTAAGCATCTCTTGCCTCCCAATTTCTCTTGAAGCTTTCTCATAATAGTTTCCCTGTTGACTCCATCCGGATTTAATTTCTTCTACTAAGGACTCTCAAATTATTTTAATAAGTGTCGTCATATTAGAATATTCTGAAACACATGCCCAAATCCTTACCTCAAAATGACACTTTCTTTTACGCTGATTGAAGACCAACCGAGCTAAAATTGTCTTACCTGGCCCTCCCATTCCTACTATAGGAAGGACCGAAATAACTTCATCGTTTAGGCTGTTTATCAACTCCAAAATTTCTGCTTCATTATTTTGTCCTCCGACATGCATTTAGATGAATTGTGCAAATTTTTCAAAAACTGGGGGTACATTTGTCCATATTTAAAGGTTGAGAATGAAAGTGAAAATATATGCAAAGGTAGGGGACCTTTGCTACAATTTATCCATTATTTTTTGAAATAAAGAGAAAATGAGTGGAATTGTTGGGTAGAAAATTTGTTTAGTACACGCCGATCGCACAAATATGTAAATGTAATTTATTTGACCAATTTTTAAAATAGATTGTTTATAAGGTTTAAAATAGAATTACACTGCTATTGAAACAAATAGAATTAGAATGCTACACATTATATATATGATTTTTGCATAATTTTTCTTGAATAATGAGATTCACGATGATGGTGTTTGAATCAATATTCATGTACTCTAATGTAATTATTAAGTGAACTTTCCACACCCTAATAAGTTTAGGGTTTGATTTCCAAATGCAAACTCTTTTTAATTAATGTGTAAAAAACAAGGATGGTGTTTGAAGTAATTAAATAATTAAAAATGACGGTGTGTGCGTGCATTGTGTTCCTGTCAAAAGAAAAAAGTACGATGTCGTTAGTGTGATACTTCAGCGCCTAACAAAATTATCATGGTCTTATTATATGACATGTAGTGTCTCTGTGTTGTGTGTGCACGTGTTGTGTTCTTGTCAAAAGAATTATGCTACCTAGTACCAATGTTTTAAAAAGCGTCATACGTGAAAAAAACGTCGAGATCAAGCTTTCAGTCTAGTTGCGTTTAGGTGCATGAATGCGTGATAAATCGCAATACCTGAGGAGTCCAATATTTGAGCATAAGCATCGTAGTTATGCGAGTTTTTTAGAGCTAGTTGCTTTTCATTGCGTTGCATGGACATATATTTCATTATCAAACTAACAAATGTATTAAAACATGTTACAAATTTTGAAATACTTTCTTATATATAATATTTGTCATTTTATTTGTTGGTTTGATATCGTTATCAGATATCAAACAAAATATGAAGTTTAGTTCTATTTGTCGTCTACTTCTTTCTAGAGTCAAGAAAAATATGAAGTTTTTTATTTTCTATTTTCTCTAATTTCGTTTAAGTAAAGCATTAAATTTTTAATTCCTCATATTCCTCTCACATCAAAATAACAAAATTTCCCTAAACCTGTCACACTTCAATCAAAATTATATAAGAAATAATTCTTTAATCAATAAAAAAATAATTATATCAAACATAATTATGTCTCTTTAGCTGAATTGCTTCTCAATGATAGCTACCGGCGATAGTAACAAAGATAGAATTCTTGGAGCAATAGTAACAAAGATAGAATTCTTGGAGCAGTAATTTTTCTCCATTCAACTACTACAATCATTTACAAATGATGAATTTAACCAAAAGTCAAAAATAGAATCATCAGCTGCATTCTCTTTGTGCTTCTTCTCTTTTTGATCCTTTGAGGCACCTCTATTATGACAACTATGAAACAAAGAATTAACAATCAAAATGAGCAGATAATGTCGTTGAAAATTAGGAAGTTATACAACTATATAGCGACCAAGTTTGGCTCTAAAAACACCATGTAAAAAAATGAGTATGTCGAAAAAAAATAAATGCACAAGATAAAAGGCTAAAGAGTATTTTTGGAGTGTTTGAAGGCTTTAAAATACATGATATGATATACTACATATGAAAGAGTTTTTTTTTTTTTTGAGGAAATGAAAGAGTATTTTTTTAAGTGTGTAAAAAAAATTAAAATACGTAATGGAGTTCCTGTACTGCATTAGAATCGATATAATAAGATTTGGATTATATATTTTTAACTTGTTTATTTATGTTGCATACAAATTCATCAACTCCATAAAATTGTTTTGGAACTCAAATTTTTGTCAAATGTTTATCAAATCTATCATTCACATGACCAAAGAAATAAAAGTAACGAAAAGATAAATATGACAAAATGGGAGTTTCAAGCCAATGCACAATCATCCCTTCATAGTAATCAATACTGCACTATCAGCTTCTCTCATAAATCTTAAGCATACTCAACTTTCACCGAGTCCAATACTTAATTAAATATTTAGTCATAAAACTCTGGAGGAAAATCATGAGACATATAAGATCATTTAAGAATCATATCTTGTTTAACCTTCCCCCAATTCATCGCTTATAAGTTATGACTCCTTTGATGGCAATCACTGGAGATACAAAATAAGGTATTTTTGTATCAAACTGAAATAGGCAGTTGAAAGGCATCAAAGAAAACATAACAGTGTTATCAAGAAATAGACATTTGATTATTCTACTAACCAGAGAATTAACCATTACTTCAGCAAACAAAAATATAGACAAATATATACCTTTTCAAATTTTGATACAGAATCTCATTCCCACATGCATAATATGAGATCAAATGGAAGAAAAAGAATCAAGCTTTCAAAATATTCTTCAGAAAAAACTTTCTATAATTGCTTTTAACAAACAATGTGTCAAAAAAAAATCTATATATATAAATAAATGTTACTCAGATTCTGGAATCTAGAATCTCAGTTTTGGTGGCCTGAAACATATTCTATTTATTTATATACTATTATTTTTATTTTTGCCTATTTTGTAACAGACGGTTACACGCCACTATCTTTTTTAGCATAACCACCCACTTTTATGATAACATTCGCAATTTACAACACATATTATTATTCAACAAAATAACAATCCATAAGAAATGAAATAAGAAATGGATTTGATTACTTTTATTGCAATGTCTTCAGCTTATAAACCTCAACTCAACTCAACCATATATCCTATAGGCGGAGAAAATGAGGATGGACATTTTTTTCTTGGAATTTGTAGAAAAATAGTTGAATTAACAATTTAATAGAAGTTTCTAACCAAATAATCATAAAACCGTAACGTTAAATGGTATGAATATGTAGATATCAATGTGTTTGGAGAGAATGAGGAAAAGTGATCGGAAACTAAGACTCCAGCGGCTTAAATGAGTGTGAGATACGAATATATAAATTTTAGAGACATGTAGGCATTGGAGGAAGAAGGCTGCAAATATTAACGAAATTAATTAATATGAAAAATAACTGCGAATGAAAAATAAGTTTTATTTAGATATGCATATCAGAAACATGGGTAGCATCAACTAAATTAGTGGGTAGTTACAAATCAAAAATATGGGTAGTTTACTCAAAATTAGTGGGTAGTTACAACAGTGAAACAAATCGTCTGTGTCAATTACAAAATAGGCAAAAATAAAAATAATAGTATATAAATAAATAGAATTTGTTCCAGGGTATAAATAAATAGAATTTGTTCCAGGGCGCTAAAACTGAGATTCTAGATTCTAGAATCTTATATATATATATATATATATGTATATGTATATATATAGATTTAGGCTAGCACACAGCTAACTAATTAAAGGGTTAATTTCATAAATCTTCTCAATTTTTGAGTTAAAAATCGGTTGAATCCTCAACTTTTTTCGATCTCCTGAGTCCCTAACCTTTTATAAATTTGTACAATAGGTCATTTTTTACGTATTCCATCAATATTGCTGTTAACTTTTCAATAAAATTACCATTATACCCTTTAATTTTTTAATTTTAAAAACAAAAGATTTAAAAATGTTAAAAATAATAAAAAATTAAAAAAAAAACCAACCCACCCCTCCCAAGAACAGCTGTCGGAATGTTACTATTTTTGGAGGTCAAAAAAGGGGTGAATCCGCCGATTTTGCTGCCGTTTTCGACTTTGCTGCCACTCCAGCAGCAAATTGGGGCGATTCACCCCTTTTTGGCCGTCAGAAATGGCAATATTCTGGTGGTCGTTCTTGGGAGCAGAGGGAGAGGGTGGAGTGGGATGGGTATTTTCTTTTTTTAATTTTTTTAATTTTTAAATATTTTGCTTTTAAAATTAAAAAGTTAAGGGGTATAACAATAATATTATTGGAAAGTTAACAGTAATATTGACCAACGGCGGATCTAGGATTTATTAGGTTGGGGAGCTTTAAAATTTTTTTCCCTACATTAGGTTTTGCCCATACAAGAAAACCAAATAAGACAAATAACAAGAATTTAGCAAATTTTATATCAATATATATATATCTAGTCACTAATTAAGAGAAAAGACAAAAAAAAAAAGACATAATATCGAAAATGTGAAACATGAAAATCGAGCATCTCCAATGCCCATAGTCCTCGGTGAAGGTCTTCCAAGAGAGAGACACACACACAAAATTTAGACGGTCCCACATGTTTCCTATTTTATTTTACGACGCTCTTCCGATCTCTTTCAATCACTTTTCTCTTATTTACACCATTTTTCCTTTCTCGTATCCCGTGTAAGGTCCAAATCTAGACCTTTATCCGAGACTTTAATACTACTATTTTATCATTATTTTTGAATTTTTATTTATTTCTCTCATCTTTTTTATTTTTCCCACTCTTTTTTTCTACACCTCTTTCCACCAATATTCAATTAAAATAATCAACTTCTCTCTATTTATTTCCTCTACATCACCCAAAATTTTGACTACCCCATTGGAGATGCTCTTAAATTCTACGATTCACCAAAAGATCAAATATCTCAATAAGTAGGTCTATATCAAGAGAATGAGCAGTCTCCCTCACAATATTGATGTGTGCAAAATTGAATATGTAAGAAGAAGCATAAAAAATCAAGTCTTTAATCTTAAAGAACTAAGGATATCGTCTATACTCTTGAATTCTTATCAAGCAATTGCGTAGAGCATGTAAGAAGTTGAAGAGTAGGCTTTCAGTCGTGTGTCGTCGTTGAACCCAATTTGATTTTAGAGACAACGGCTAATGTGTTGGGTTTTGGATTTGGATTTAAGTTTATTTTTGAGTTTGGTTGGTTCTAAGAATGTTAAATGAGTGGATTTAAATTTAACTACAATAATATTTTTTTGGGGTTGAAATTTACTTTTTTTTTTCAAAAAAAAAAAATTAGTGCTGGATCCACCCCTGATATTGACGGAATTCATTTAAAAAAAAAAAAAAAAAAACCTATCGTGCTAATTTAAGAAATATTGAGGACCCAATCGATTTTTAACTTAAAGGTGGTGGACGGTTTGTGAAATTAACCCATAATTAAATTCTCGGATTCTGTGTTCATAAACAAAAAGAAAGACCACAAACACAAAGAAAGAAAAGGAAAAGAAAAATCCTCGGATTGTGTAGAGGATGCACCTTTCTAATTTCTCGGTTGACAGAAAAATTGTGGTTACAGATTTGTGTTCAGAAAGAATCAATACCACAGCACGTATGGGGATCTTTTTTCCCTCCCCATAAAACAGGATCAAGCTTGTATGGACAAAAATAAGTTTGCTGAATGTTCAAGAACTTGTTCCTGTGAAAAACACTACGATTGTCACGCACATAGAAATGTATTTTCTATAATAATTGTATAGCGACCAAAGTTTTGATAAGGCTAATCTCTGTATTCACGTAACTGTAAGCTCCACCGTTACTTTTTCTTCAAAACTCCAATATTCTTTTTTCCACCATTAGTAATCTTACTTCAAGAAAAGGGAAAGTGTCAAGCTTTCGGCTATTATTAGGTAAGTTTTTGCATGTCATTTTTTTTTTTTGGTAAAATGAGATGCTTGGAAGGCGTTATATGGAGTGGAATTTGAATTTTTTTTTTTAATTTCTTGTTCAGAAAGCTAAATTTTATGTCAAGAAACGTTGGTTGATTTTTCCTTTTGTGGTTTTGGATGTTGGTTTCTGGTAATTAGCAACCGGGTGGCTTGATCTGTTCATAATTTTTAATTTATTATGCACATTTGATACCCAGAATCATTTTACTGAAATGTAATTATACGTTAATCTCAAGTGTCCAGAGAACTCTTCATGCATGTTCAGTTCTTCAATTTTGATGTCTATAATAAATCTTATCAGTTAGCAGTTTATTTACTTCGATCATGCATTGGATCTTGACAATTACTTTTTCTGCTCTTAAAGGCTTCTGAAATTGAATAGCCGGTGTTGAATTTGCTTCTCCATTGAGGTTTTGGAGCATCGGTGCTTCTAATTGATAGCATTGTGTTGATGACCACTTGTGTGGCAGTTCTGCAAGTTTGCGGCGGGCCTATGCCTTGTCATTCCAGATCTCAACCTTATTTTAGCAAAACACAATCAGATTCTAGAACCGTTATAAGATATAGAAAGAAAAGTGGAGCAAACCGTTCAAAAAGTCTGAAGTGTGCAATTACTTCGGGGCATAGCATTTTTATTTTTTCTCCTGTTTCTTGTATCTTGCGTGGAAATGTAGTAACAAAACAAATAAGAAATGTGAAAATCAAATGTCAAAGGACTGAGAGTGCCAGTGGGATAAGTTCAGAGGGTGGAAATGGAGCGTGGTTTGTGGATAATGCAAAGGAGTTCAGTACAATTATTGGCAATACACCCAATGTTCTAGAATCAAAAGAACTCAGCTCAAATAAAGAGATCACATCAAGTGGTAACTTCCCTGATAATGGCCCATCGAGGGATACCTTGCAAACGGATATTTCTGATTCAATTGAGGACGAGGCATGGGAGCTACTTAGACAAGCTATCGTTTATTATTGTGGTAACCCAGTGGGCACTATTGCTGCACAGGACCTGAGTAGTTCTAGTGTCCTGAACTATGACCAGGTTTTTATTCGAGACTTCTTACCTTCCGGTATAGCTTTCCTGCTGAAGGGAGAATATGATCTTGTTCGCAACTTCATCCTCCACACACTTCAGCTGCAGGTAACTATTACTGTTCTGATTTACTGATTATGCGTCTTGCCAGATTTTACCCATCTATTCTGGCATGTAAAGAAATGTATAGAGTTCTGACTGTCTGCAAAAATGCAAAAAGTATGCATCTTTCCCCTGCATTTTCAACAATGTCATTGATTTTGGTCACTGAACCTCTTAACTTTCATTTTTCTTTTTCCATTTTTCAAAAAGTCTTAAAGATTCTTGTGTTTCTTCACATCCCTTTTACTAGAAATTAGGTGACTTTACTTCGCTGATTTTTGAAGAAATACTATTTATGTTGATTTGTATCTTCTACATTTTCCAAACCGAGCCTGTACGTTTTTGATACAATGATGTTATCTTGAACAGGCGTGATAGACTCTAGTTTCTTATGAGGGTTTTAAGAAGATTCTCCTCTTTTGTCAACCACCTACAGGTGATGCACTGATGCTCGTATTCATTCAACCTGGGAACAACCTGTTCACGTACTATCACGTGTTATAGCAATAGTTCTTTCATCACATATAGCTTAAGTATCAGTAAGGTGTTAGGTCTTAAAGACTCTTTTTTTTTTTTTTTTTGATGCCCCGATTAAACATACACAGTATTTTGTGCTCCAGTCAAAATCTTAGTTTGGATTTTTGCCCATTCTTGGAAGTGTAGATCATACTCTAAAATCTTCACTAAATCCGTTGTCAATTAAGCATAATCAATGGTAAGAGTTACCTCTTTTCTGTTTAGTTGAGAACTTGCCATAGAACAAACCATGTTGACCTTTTGTGCAGATTAGCTTTCTTTAAGTTCAGTTTTTCCATAAGTACCACACTTGTGATGATGAATTAGTCCAAACCATACTAATAGGTTTTTTAACATTACAAATTGATGTGGCATATTTATGATGTGTTAAACTTTTAGCGATTATAGTTTTTTGCACATGCATGTGGGCAATATAACATATGCCCCAATCCTTTTAACTGAAGCTCATCCATTAAAGAAAAAAGAAAGTAACAGTTTAAACACCTGATATTTTGCAGAGCTGGGAGAAAACCATGGACTGTCATAGTCCTGGTCAAGGGCTGATGCCTGCCAGTTTTAAGGTGCGCACTGTTCCTCTGGAGGGTGATGACTTGGCAACAGAAGAGATACTAGATCCTGACTTTGGAGAGGCAGCAATTGGCCGTGTTGCACCGGTTGATTCTGTTAACTATTGCTCATCTGATTTACTTTCATATACAAGAAAAACTTATCTCTCTCTCTCTCTCTGTGTGGGTGTTCAAGAATGATTTGTCCTTTTGTGGTGTGATTGTTAGGGTTATGGTGGATTATTCTGTTGCGTGCATATGGAAAATGTACAGGGGATTTATCTCTTCAGGAGAGAATTGATGTTCAAACTGGAATTAAGATGATTCTAAGGCTATGTCTTGCTGATGGATTTGATATGTTTCCAGCATTATTAGTGACTGATGGTTCTTGCATGATAGATCGCCGTATGGGAATTCATGGTCACCCTCTGGAGATTCAGGCAAGGAATTCATCCCAATCATTGATAACTTGATATATTCATCCCATCTATAATTTTTTTTAGTAGAAATGTAAGATTACCTTGACTTTCCAGAATCCTTTCTTCACCATAACTTTTGTAAAATTTCCAAGCCGATTCCGAGGTGACTATTCAAGACAATAAAGGGACTTTTGGAGTTTGGAAACTTTTTTCTTTTTAAATGTTTTTCTCATATCTGGGTGGGACATCCATATACATTTCCATCTTGAGGTTGCCATGAGAGAGCATTTTTCCACGTCAAATGTTGAAGAGTCCAATCCAGATTTGCAGCTAGTGATGGCAAAATTCTAATATTTCAACTGGTGACAAAGTATCTTGGTACTTGGTAGCCTATTCCACATGTTTACCCTGCCAACAAACTTGCATTGTTTTCCGAACCATCAAGTATGCTATTGATATACCAGCAAAACTTCCAACAAAAAGTAAAGCCCATGGAGAAGGTCAGACGGAAAATATTTATATATTATGCTCATGATTGCAAAATCTTTTCCAGAAAGTGATTTTTTTGAGGTGAACGTTTTGGCTAGGAAGTAAAGAAAAATTATGGGGAAATATGGAAAATGACTTTTTATGTGGCAAAAAATTTAAAATTTTGCTAACAAGCTGTGGATGTGGTCTTAAACATGTTGACGCGTAGGCCAAATTCATCTTTTCATCAAAGGCACCTCATGCATGCTTATTTTTTTTTAATACGGTAGGCACAAGACTTGATTCTTGGTGTTTCGTGTGCTTTGGAGACCACTATATTTAATCACTTCATCCAAAAGCTGGAACTGTGAGAGCCATTCTTTTTTCCTTTTCCTAAGTACAATCTTCAACACTAACTCACAAGACTTCACTTGATTGGTTGCAGCTCACTGCTGCATGCATTAAAATGGATAGACCAGAAATTGCAGCCAGAGCTGTTGAGGTTGCAGAGAAGCGCATATCAAAAGACAAATGGCCTGAATATTATGACGCCAAAAGAGCACGGTTTATTGGGAAGCAGGCACGCCTATACCAAACCTGGTCTATCGTGGGATATCTTGTGGCAAGACTTTTACTTTCTGACCCCAATGCTGCCAAGATTTTGATTACAGAAGAGGATTCTGACCTAATCAATGCCTTCTCCTGTGCAATCAGTTCCAATCCTAGAAGGAAGCGTGGACCAAAGAGTTCCCAAAAGTCCTACATAGTATGAAACAGTGTCGTATCTCAAACAACTGCATGTTTGTACAGATACTTCCCTGACACCATCTCAAATAGAAAATATGTCGTTTCCAATTATGATACGAAGCTAAGGCATGACATTTGCAGCTATTGATAGAAAGCTGGTAAGTGTATAATTATTTTCTTCATTTTTGATTTGCGATTTAGTTGGCTTGCTGAAACCCAATTAACGTTTCAGCTTGTAGCCTTATACATATGGATACCCATAATAATCTGGTATAGGAGTCAATATTTGCATGTACCATGGACATGCTTCGAAATATATGATACTCATACTGGACATATCATTATACAGTTCAATTTCCTCTCTCTTTGCTTCCACATTTTCAGGTGTTGTTATAATTTGGCTCTCTGTTTCTTGTTGCTAGATCTTTTCTTTTTTTTTTTTTTGGGTTTTGGGATGGGGGCGGGGTTATGTCAATGGTGGTCGAAGGAGTATTTGTACCTCATTTTTGCCCTATTTGGTATATTGGATGCCATAGTGTCAATGGTGATTGAAGGAGTATTTGTATCTCATTTCTGCCCTATTTGGTAGAGTACAGGGAAAAAGAAAAGAACTTCAAAGGCATGAAAACACAGCCAGGAGGCCCATGGCTGTTTACACCCCTCTACACCATTTGGAGAGAAATTGAATGTGTTTAATTAAGTATTGAGAAATATGTCCTCTCTCTTTGTTCATTTTTTTTTTTTTCATTTTGCTGTCATGTGTTGGACTCACTTCGTTGTGCTTTAGCTTTTGGACCATGTAAATAAAAGTCTCGAGTTCAACTAGGCATTACATGCCGTTAAAGCTCTGGAGAGGAGCTCTTGAGCTGTGTCCATGGTGGAGGTTTTTGATCTGCATCTTATGTAATAACTTAACTACTGATGTGAAATGTGTATACTGTTATCTAACTTTTTTTGTTATTGTGGATATAATCCCAAGACCATGGAATTTTTTGTATCTTTTGTTGATTAATCATCAGTAATACTATCATTAACATGGTCGAATGTTCTTTAACATGTTAAGTAATATAATATTTGTGACTTATTTTATCCAGAATTTTTTAATTAATTATAGCATTGTAATTTAATCAATTCTGTTGCTTTGAACATTATCTAAGATATGGTATGCCATGTTGATTTTGTCACAAACATTATGTGTTTGGAAGCATCCATTTGCCTAATGATAGTCTAATTAAATTTTAATTGCTTCACTAACACCCAACATGGTAGATACAAGCAGGACCACATGAGTTTTAAGCTTGGTATATTTCACGTATTCTCTAATACAGCAAGGACCCTTCCCTTGTTAGATTTTAGTGTGCTCACTATTAACTAAACAGTTAAATAATCGCATAATAACTAAGTATAGTCATACGTTACACAAGTGTACGTGGTATGACTTGAACAATGAAGTATGTCTTGATCTACCATCTCCTTTTCAGTTTTTCTATGGACTTAAATAAGGCTTTATAATATGGAGTCTGACTATCAATCACAAGTAGCTAAGCCAGAAGATCACATGTGATTTCGTGAAACATTATATGATTTCACATATATGGTGGCTTATGATTGGTAGTCGTGTTCCCTTATAAACCCTTATTTGGCTCTATGGAAAATGAAATATGTGTGCATGTCTTAATGGTTGAGCATTTTACGACGGTATTCTTATACTTGGAAAGTAAGAGAATTTAGCATTTTCCCTTTTTTTCTAAAATTTATTTAAAGAAGAGAATTTGGTTGTTACTTCTTATTACCGACCCAATGAAGATTCCAGCAAAGATTATGGTGTGTGCTGTCATCATAGATTAATCATAGGGAAATCATATGGACTTGTTTAAGAAAATTTAATAATCAAAGGGCCCTGGCTCCCTCCAACAGCCGGCAGAATGACCCAGCCTTCCCATATTGCCGGCCCAAAACATTCCCTGCTATATTCTGCCCCTCTATTCATTCTTCATTTCTCCCCATTCCCTATATATCACCCATCTTAATTTATTGACACCAAAAATTGCTCCACCATGCAAGCATTCATGGATGGCTCTAACACACCTAGCTCTATCTCCACCACCAGCTCGGCCTCGACCGACATCCCGAGCATTCGGAATGCGACACTTGATGACTTCACCTTCATTCAGAAGCTTGGGAGTGGTGACATAGGAACTGTGTATCTTGTGGAGCTTAAAGGGTCTAAAGGGTGCATTTTTGCAGCCAAGGTAATGGACAAGGGGGAGTTGGCTTATAGGAGCAAAGAGGGTAGGGCAGGGATAGAGAGGGAAATACTTGAAATTTTGGACCACCCATTTTTGCCCTCACTTTATACTACGTTGGATTGTCCTAGATGGTCTTGTCTGTTGACCGAGTTCTGTCCCGGCGGCGACCTTCACATTCTCCGGCAACGGCAACCAGGGAAAAGGTTCAACGAAGCTGCCGTCAGGTGAGTTTCTACTGAAACACATATTCATTGTCTAACCTCCCATGCATGATATAATGTAAATTCATTCATGTGTCACGAGTTATGTTAACACACGAATCATCTCCTATTAGAAAAGATTATCATTTGGTAGAGAAATAGTTTTTATGTCAATGCCAAATCAAGATAGAGATTTTATTATTATTATTATTTTAATATAAAGGAAAATCAAGATAGAGATTTAGTATAATAGATTAGTAGTTAGTACATAATTAATCTGTTATATGGTCATTTTCAGTATGGGACATTGCAATTGACTTTGTGAAATAATACAAAGTAGAACAAGTTCAAAACCTGTTAAATCATCATTAATTGATCAATTTTTATGAATAGTGTTTACTAAATCTTAACAATTTTAATCTCCCTGAACGTTCATTATCAGGTTCTATGCATCAGAAGTTGTGGCTGCTTTAGAGTACCTACACATGTTGGGGATAATCTATCGCGATTTGAAGCCGGAAAACATTTTAGTAAGAACGGACGGTCACATAATGTTGACCGATTTTGATCTCTCCCTAAAATGTGACAACTCAACATCAACAGCACAACTTGTTTACAATAATTCCCAATCAAGTATTAATCGAGGAGACGAACACACAATGGATCCATCAATTCGATTCTCGATGAAATCATGTATTCTACCAAGATGCGTTGTGCCACGGAACTCGTGCTTCAGCAGTAAGAAGAAGAGGGCGGGATACGGTGGAAACATAAACATAGTGACAGAGCCCATTGACGCTCGATCAATGTCTTTTGTTGGGACTCACGAGTACTTAGCCCCCGAGATTGTAACCGGAGAAGGCCATGGCAATGCCGTGGATTGGTGGACACTGGGGATCTTCATATACGAACTATTGTATGGTACAACTCCGTTTAAAGGGGTCGACAACGAGTTCACCCTAGCGAACATTTTGGCTCGAGGGCTCGAGTTCCCAATGGAGCCAGTGGTGGGCCCCTCAGCCAAGGATTTGATAACCCAGCTCTTGAACAAGGATCCCACCAAGAGAATGGGGTCTATGATGGGTGCAACAGCAATCAAACACCATCCCTTCTTTCATGGGGTGAATTGGGCACTTTTGAGGTGTACAAAACCACCACATATTCCCCAACCCTTCAATTTTAGGGATAGTGTTTCATCAAATTCTGATAATTGTGATGTCAATGTAGATTATTATTAGCAAACTTAATCCTATATTATAAATTTATTATTATTGTTTCATTGTGTAATTTAATAATTTCTTATTATCATTATTTTTATCCTTATGTATTCATCTACTTATTTTCAAATATCTTGACACTAATACAAAAATAAAATATTCTAGAAAAAAAAATTCAAGCACCTCTAGACATCCTATGTGAGTGTATGAATACACGTCACGTGTGACGGGAGATGCCATAATTGGACTGTAGCATACAATAGTAGTACAATAATATGTACTAGTAAACATTGTTTCCAAATATTTCAGGAAAGTTTTAAATACTGTAGTACTGTAGTACTATAGTACGTACAAGTACCACTCACAACTCTTAATTAAACATTGTCAAAGTTTTAAATATTTTAACGTTAGTTTGGTGAGTTTGTGGTACTTAATGATTACCGAACTCAGGAATTCTTGGTATGAAATTCAATTATCGTTAATTCAATTGACAGAAAAATTAATGTTAATATGTGCATCGAGAATTTGAGTTGAATTTATATACAAGTAGTCTAATGATATTTAAGTGAGTTCCCATACTCTTAAGTGTGGGGTTCAATTAACCTCCTGACATTCTCCTTATATTATTCAAAAAAAGAAAAAAATCAATATATATGACTCTCATCACCATAGATTATTAACATCAAAATCAAAATATCAATCTATCTTCCCTTTCAAATAAAAAAAGGGGCAATTTATCTTGGGATATATTTTATAATCTTACCTTGGATCCTCTTGAACAATACAAATTCCCTTAAAAATGCTACTTATAAGCATATCCAAACAAATTCAATTCAAACCAGTATCAGATGTGATTCAAATGGGAGACTTTTAGTCGAAACGTGAGTATGTAACTAATTCTAATTTGACCCTTGTTCATCCAGTATATATATCTTTTTTTGACTAATTTGAAAGATGAGATACTTAATACGGAAACCAGTCTTCCAACAAAAACAGAAAATCTAAAAACCTAAATGCTTTCTCGCGTTCGACGCCATATTTGTAGGAATGCTTGATCCAACATCACCTGAACCGCCTTTTCACCAAGATTCTGTTCATTTGTACTACAACTAGTTGCCGCATGCAAACGGAATTCCACAAATTCTAGAGTTTTTGAGCCATGGATTACAAGAAAATGGATACAAAATATCTCAACCAGTTGCTACTTAATCGCATTGGAGAACTTCAGCAGCAAGTAATTTTCTTTTTATTTCAAGAATGAAAATTATTAAACTTCGAATTTCGTTTGTTGGGCTGCATGTATTTATGTTTATAAGTCGAATACTAATTGCTTGGTGTCCTGATTTGATGTTTTAGATCGCTGAAGATAAGTTAAAAAGTTAATTCTCGAAACAAATGGTTAATCAACAACTGCAAGATTCAACTTTAAAAGTCCTCTTTTTTCTTCTTTTCTTGAATTAAATTAGGCGAATGAAGTCTGGGAATGCATTGATATATATGTATCATATGCATC
>CAVNYN010210007.1:0-18041 GCA_963692815.1 Nyctanthes arbor-tristis
TTAGGACTGAAATAGAGTTTTTTAAAATTGAGGGACTAAAAGAGACTAGCCTATAAATTGTTTCACTGCAGTGTCTGTCAAACTAGGAGATGCGTCAAACATATCATGCCCAAATTTAACACTCTAAGCACAAAGTTAACTAAAGAACTAGATGGAATAGATATACTACGAGTTATGGTGGAAAGCTTGGCAGATGAAAAGAGTGCACTGATTGGATCTCTCATTGAAAAAGATGAAAAGATTGAAGCATTTTCCAATGAGTTACTATGGGCTAAAGTAAGAATTAAAGAGCTTACCATTGGAGCTACAAGGTCAAATGAAGTCCTCAGCTATGAAAGACCAGTTGGTGTTAAAACTGGTCTAGGTTATAAAGGTGAAGGTAAAAAGGTGTGATAGGTGTTTTATTATGCTCTTTAATATATCCATATTGGTGGTTTATTATGTGTTTTAGTATATTGAAATGATTAACTATGCTTGATATTTTTAATTGTGTAGGAAGAAGGAAAAAATTCAAAAAAGAATGAATTTCGGGCGGTTTTACAAGTATTATGGAGCTTAGGGGCTAAGAATTCGAAGAACAAACTTGAAGGGGAGAAGGGAAAGGAAAAGAAAGAAAAAAAAAATGATGAAATTGTGCGGCCCCATGGGAATGCCATGTGGCCGCACCCGGCACAGGCCCTTCTATGCACGCGGAGTTAATTTTTGCCTTATTTCTATAGTGTTCTTCTTCTGATAAAACTCTTACACGATTTTTATTCTGTTCATAGAGGGTTTTAGACCTCATAAATTGGGGTTTAGCCCAACACATTTGAACACACCCCGATACACATTAATTCATACATATTCGCATATACATTACTTTGTTTCGTTGCGAATATTATTTAAGTTTAGCCCGGGTTTTGAGTTGAAGTTTTGGATCGAAAAATATTGGTGCAATAATTTTTTTCTTCAGCTTTATTCATCAAAACCCGGTGATGGATTCCTACTCTTTTGTGGTTACTTTTATTAATTCTATGAGTAGCTAAGCTTCTTTTCTTGGGATGAACAATGTAGCCTCGTTGTAAACCTTAGTTTTTTGTTTGTTGATTCAATGCCTAAAAGTTGATTTCTAGTTGATTATTTATCGTTGTTTGTATGGCTTTCATTTATTTGGTGCTCGAATTTGTGAATGCTTATTGATTTGTGTTGAACTCGAGAGAGGAATACATGAATTAGATTAGACAATAAAATACTTAATTTAGACAAGACAAAGAGATTTGCTTGCGGTTAGTGCGCTCTTGTGAATTGAACTTCGGGGATATTTGTATGAGTTCTTGTTGTTTAATGCACCTAAGAGGACTGTTAACGCATTCACTTAGAGATAAGTGATGAGGCCTATTTGTGTAGGATTAACTAGCTTCGAGAGAGATAGTTGATTAATTATGTGAACTCGATCGTTAACTAGGATTGATTTTTGTTGAATCAATAGACAGGTAGTTAGGGAAACCAATAGTGATGAAGTTGTGAGTCCCAAGTTCACATAAATCTTGAAGAAAACTTTTAAAAATGATTTGTTCTCTTTTAACTTGCTTAATTTTTACTTTTATTTAGATGCTTTTAAAACAAAATCCAAGATTCGACTGTTCCAACTAGAGCGTGAGTTGGGTATTCAATACTTGAATCAATCCTCGTGCGAACGATAACTAGAACTCATTACCTACTTATTACTTGTTCAACCCATACACTTGCTGATTGCATACATATTTTATAGAACAAGTTTTTGGCGCCGTTGTCGAGGATTGAATTTGATATTGATATTATTCGATTTTGCTTTAGCTTGAAGCTTTTATTTTTATTTTTGTAGATTTGCGTGCGTAGGAGTGGAGCAGAAGACCTACAACCATACGACCCCAAAATAGAATGAACTTTTGGAGCTAGACACAGACAACAAAGATTTTTGAGGAAGATGGCTGAAATAGGGTGATAATAATAGTCCAACTAACAATAATCCAACTGGCAATAATCAAGTTATCCAAGAGCCAGCTACGAATTTAAATAGGCCATTGAGAGAGTACATCATCCCAACCGTGGGAAGCCATTTGACTCGTCTAGTTCCGCTGGCTATAACTGCTGTAAATTATGAGATTTAGCCGGGGACTATTCAGTTGGTACAACAAATGGTTCAGTTCCACGGTTTGCCAGAGGAAGATCCAACTAAACATTTGAGGAAATATGAAGAGATATGTGGGATGTTTAGAATGAATGGAGTATCGGCTGAGGCAATTAAAATAAAATTGTTCTCTTTCTCCTTGAATGGTAAAGCCAAAACTTGGTTTTACTCATTGTTAGCAAACTCAATTACTACCTGGGATAATCTGACACATAAGTTTATAGATAAATTCTTTCTACCTGGTAGAGTATTGAAAATCAGAAGGGAAATTACTTCTTTTGGTCAGAATCAAGGAGAGTGGATTTTTCAGGCATAGGACGATACAATGACGTGTTGAAGAGATGCCCAAATCATAGAATTCCAAATTGGCTTGTTGTGCAAACCTTTTACAATGTGTTGACTTATGAGAATAAGAAACATGCAGATTCAGCAGCCGGTGGTTCTCTCATCGACAAGACTTATGAAGAGGCATTTGAGATCTTTGAGAAAATGGTAGCTAATAGCTACCAATGGTGCGCATATAGTTCAATGCCAAAAGCTGGTGGAATTGAACTTCAGGGATATTTGCATGAGTTCTTGTTAATTAATGCACTTAAAAGGATTGTTAAAGAGTCAATTAGAGATGGCGAATGGGCCTATTTGAGTAGCATTAACTAGCTTCGAGAGGGGTAGTTGATTAAGTACGTGAACTCGATCGTTAACTGTGATTGGTTTTTGTTAAATCAATGGACAGGTAGCTAGGGGAATCAATGATGGTGAAGTTGTTAGTCCCAAATTCACATAAATCTTGAAGAAAACTTTTAAAAATAATTTATTCTCTTTTAACTTGCTTAATTTTTACTTTTATTTATTTATTCGCTTATAAAACAAAATCCAAGATTCGACTATTTCAACTAGAGCGTGAGTTGGGTAAGATCGGAAGAGCGTCGTGAATCAATCCTTGTGGGAACGATAACTCGGACTCATTGTCCACTACATTACTTGTTCGACCTGTAGACTGCTTACATATTTTACCTAACAGTGTTAAATCAAAAAGATCATATTAAACTCCTCTAGATATGTGAGTCAAACCTTCAGACACAAATGTCTCTACTTCCACTGCTATTCCTACAATTAGGACCAAGTTGGTTGACACCACAACAAATAGGATATGTCTGCAAGCAGCCAAGCTAGACATATCTGGTGCAACAAAAACCAGAGCAAATATATCTATAAAGACCTAGATTTTGAAGAAAATCAAATAACACACTCCAAAACGCAAATACAGAGAGGCAGATCTAATACCAGAGATCAGAATTGGACAAGAAGACATAAAGTAGCTGGGACTACATGGCATAAAGCTGGTCAAATTAGAAAGAAAAAAGCCACACCTAGAAGGAAAAAACTTTATACATCACAAGCATATAAGGCTTCAGGTAAGTACTGCATCTCGTACTTGTTATTGTTGCAGACAACATTGTCATGTGGTTTCTAAAAATCACTATAGGATGCATCATGGATCTTTCAGCTTATGTACCTATTTTCTTTTATTGTGGGATTAAAAGACATATGAAATCTAAATGTCTCAGATTTTTAGATAAACAATATAAAAGCGAAAATAAATTATGTTCTTAACATATGGAGTAAAGATGATGAGGAAGGGTACGGAACAGATCCAGAAGATAATGAACAGGTTGTCACTAGTTTAACTGCATACTTGACAGACACAGCTAGGTCCCCAGATGCATATAGTAATCAGTATTCATACCTAAACTATTCCGACATAGCACAGAAGCTTGTTGATGAAGAAGACAAAGACTGACAAACTTCTGATCATGTTGGAATTCACCAGTGATGAGCGGAAAAAGGCTGCCAAAGGATTGGTTGAAAAGACTGCCGACATCATCGGATTGACAGAATAGAATGCACAGCTCCATGGTATGGTTAAACAGTACAATGAATGTATCAACCAACGCACTTTATGAGCCGCAAGACTGAACAATATATTGAAATTTGGCGAACTGGCTAAAGACAGAGTAGGTCTGGGATATGACGGCAAAGGAAAGCAGGCTCAAGCCACCATCTTTGTGAAAAGAACTGGATATTTACAGAACATTGCCAGTTTGGCATATAAATCTAGCTAAAGCTCACTCACATAGGGCCAAGCCAGACACAGCTGCCTCCAAGGCTAGGAACTTGAAAATCGGGCATGTCCAAATAGTTTGTAACTTTTGTGGAAAAACTGGAGATGACATCTTTATCTTGAGAAGTACACTGAGCTAAAAAATGCACACAAAGGCCAGGTACTTCAAAACAGGTGAAGCAAGTTTCGGTGAAGAAGGAAAATATGAAAAGTTATGGTGTGCAAGTCTCTCAGTGCATTGATTCCCAACTTATGGTATTTTGACAGCTGATGCTTCAGGCATATGACGGGTAACCTGTCATTGCTATCAAATATTCACCATAGGGAAATATGTGTAGTCAACTTTGGTGATGGCTTGCAGGGGCATATTCGTGGCGCAGGGATCATTGATATCCCAGGACTACCCACTCTAAAAAATATGCTTTATGTTGAAGGATTGAAAGCTAGCTTGCTCAATGTGGGGCAACTCTACAATGAGAATATATAGGGTACACTTCACAAAAGAACACTACAAAATGTTGAGTCTAATACTCAGCAAGCCAACCTTGGGAAAGCAATTCTAAGAGCCATACACTATACGATACCAATTGTCAAACTATAGTGTACACGGGGCATAATTATGGCATAACAGATTGGGGCGTGTGAACTATCAAGATCTTTTTAAGCTGGCCAAGATAGTAGCCTTTAAAGGATTGCCCATGTTCAAAGATGTACCAAGTGGAATTTGCGGAAGCTGTCAATTTAGCAAACAACCTACAATAGCTCACAAACCAAGCCAGGAAATTGCTACATCACAAGTCTTAGAACTAGTTCACATAGATCTCATGGGTTCAGTTCAGACAGAAAGTCTGGCAGCAAAAAGGTATATCTTTGTGTGTGTTGATGACTTTTCAAGGTATACTAGGGTTATATTTATTAGAGAAAAATCTGACACATTTGACAAGTTTGTAGGTCTCTGACCATAGAAAAAACGAAAGACTCAAGATCAAGAGAGTTAAAACTGACCATGGGAGAGAATTTGAAAACAATGACTTTGCTGATTTTTGTAGGATGTATAGAATAGCTCATGGAATCTCTACTCCAAAAACACCACAACAGAATGGCGTTGTCGAAAGAAAGAACAGACCCTTGCAAGAGATGGCTAGAGCCGCGTGGCATAGTAGGAAGATTCTTGCTAACCTGTGAGTAGAAGTGATAAATGCATAATGCTATATCATCAACAGAGTGATGTGGGGGCCTGGGACTAAAAAGACTAGCTATGCAATTTGGAAAAAGAAAAAAATTAGAGCAGACTACTTCTACACCTTTAGAAGCAAATGCTATGTACTCAACGACTGGGAGAGGATAGAGAAGTTTGACTCAAAAAGTGATTAAGAGATCTTTGTAGGATACTCTGAAAATAGCAAAGCCTACATGATTTATAGGTTAAAAAGTCTTAATATCATTGAGTCTATAAATGTCAAAACTGATCAGACTAATAGTAGTACTCTATCTTTTCAGGAAACAGATACTTTGGAGCACTTCCTAGCAAGTACTTCCATTCCACAGATAAGAGTCTCACTTGGTACTGAAAATATGTCCAACCATCCAGAACAGATGGAAATGAACAAGACACCTATGGAAATCAAGAGGAAGAACCAGCATTGGCTACCATGCAAAACAATTCTACCTTCCCAGATCAAAAAAGGATGCCATCATCCAGAATTCAAAGAAACCATTCTCTGGATAATATTTTAACAGATCTTACATAAGGTTTTATAACAAGAAAGAGGTTTGTAGTAGATCTAGACAATCTATGTCATTTGTCCCAAATAAAACCTAAAAATGCAAAGGAGGCTTTAAGTGATGAGAGATCGATATAAGCTATGCAGGAATAACTAAATCAGTTTGAATGAAATGAAGTTTGGGAGTTAATACCAAGACCACCTGAAGTGAATGTCATTGGAACGAAATGGATTTTCAAGAATAAAATAGATTTAGCAGGGAGGATCATAAGAAACAGAGCCAGATTGGCAGCACAAGGGCATACATACGTGGAGGGCATCGACTATGATGAAACCTTCACATCTATGGCCAGATTGAATCCATCCAGCTATTGCTAGCCACGGTCTGCTATCTAAGGATCAAATTGTTCCAGAAGGATGTAAAGAGTGCATTCCTGAAGAGGTGTCAAAATAAAGAGGTGTATGTGGAACAACCCCAAGGATTCATAGACCCAAGTCATCCACAACATGTGTTTAGACTTAGGAATGCACTGTATGGACTCAAGTAGGCCCGAAGGGCTTGGTATGGGAGGTTGACATCATATCTACTCCAGAAGGGATTCTCCAGAGGTGGAACAGTCATAACTCTTTTTGTTCTACATCTTAAGAATGCTCTTCCGATCTGAATACTTGTTGCTCAAATCTATGTTGATGACATAGTCTTTGGATCAAGATCTAAACTAAAAACTGAGGAGTTCATACATCTCATGCAAACTAAATTTGAAATGAGTCTTGAAGTGGAACTAACTCATTTTCTTGGCTTGCAGGTAAAACAAGCAGAAACGGGCATCTTTATATCTCAAACCAAGTATGCAAAGAATCTGGTAAAGAAATTTGGGTTAACTGAAGCCAAACCAGCAAAAACTCCTACGGTAACAACTACAAAAATCTCAAAAGATGAGTCAGGAAAAGTGGTTGACCCAACTCTGTATGGGAGCATGATTGGGAGTTTGTTATATCTCATTGCGAGCAGACCAGACCTTGCATTTAGTGTGGGAATATGTGCAAGATATCAAGCTCAGCCAAAGGACTCACATCTGGAAACAGTAAAGAGGATTTTGAAATATGTGAAACAAACTGCTGAGTATGACATTTGGTATACAAAAGATACCAATGTGCACTTAGCAGGATACTCAGATGCAGACTGGACAGGATACTTCTACATTGGTAACAATCTTGTAGCATAGATGAGTATGAAGCAGAATTGCATATGCCTTTCCACTGCAGAGGCTGAGTACATTGTAGTAGGAAGTTGTTGCAGTCAACTTCTGTTGATGAAACATATGCTAGAGGATTGCCAAGTTCTACAGAATAAAATCTCCCTATACTGTGACAACACTAGTGCTATCAGTATCTCAAAAAATCCTATCCATGAATCCAGAAACAAACATATTGACATTAAGCACCATTTCGTTAGAGAACTTTTTGGAAAAGAAACTATCATACTTGAATACATTTAAAGTTCCAATTGGTAGAATTGTTCACTAAGGCTCTTGATACTGCTAAGTTTGACCATCTGAGAAGGCAACTTGGCATTAGTAGACCATCAGAGTAATTCATGTTACACTAAAAAAAAAAAAAAAAAAAAGTGGAGGTCCTAATAAGTGTGCTTTTTGTTTGTTTCTTGTTTTTAAATTTTATTTAATTGCTTTATCCGTCTATTCATATCTCTTTTTGTTGGGTTCTCAGAGGACATGTCTGGCAAATTCTTATCAAGCAGGTTGTGTCTGGTCACCTACCATGGATTCTCTTTTGCGGTGAAGTGAGTGACTCTTTATCATCACTGGAAGGAACTGCTGCCTAAGGTCGAGTTCAAAGGTGTTGACTCATAGTCAGTATCTATGTTTCTCTGGCTTACATGGTGAAGTACCTAGGTTAGGGACCTTGGAGGAAAAGGTTGTTCGTGCTCTTCCGATCTCACTTATCATGAAAAAAAAGGGGATTAATGGATGAAAAATATGATCTATTTTGCTATATTTTACTGAACATAGCCACCACCAAACCTAGAAGATATTGCCTCTATATAGTAAAAGTCAGGCATAGCTAGACATGAATCCATTCTTATTGAGAAACACCTCAAATGATGATTGGTCCTCTCACTTCAAGAAAGCAGAAATTCCTAGAAAGTAATGATAGAGGCCCACTCGTCACACGACGATACTACTAGCACATGGTCAATGTGAAATCATCAGGAAGTATCCTCTCCAGCCAAGATATTTCTATTTTTTCCATCATTAATTTTTCATTACAGTAATTTTTTTCTTGTGGGCCGTATGGGCTACGATGTCTAGCTTATGTTCAAACCTGAAGTAAACCATTTGTGTCATATTGGAATTCTAACTTGTCTTTAAAGTCCCTCACCTAACACGATTTGAAAAACAAAGGACTCCACTCTCACTTCAAACTCTTCACTCTTAGGACTCTCGTGCTTTATATTCCCAACTGGGTCTCTTTTCTTACAGAAAACTCTAAGTGTGTTTCATCTCCATGGCACCCACGAAAGCAACAACTTCCGCTGATGACTCACACAATAAAAAGAAAGGAGATCGGAGCATTTCACAGCCAGAACTGAAATAGAAAACCCTTGAGGTCAACACGCATACTGTCAAACTCTCTAGCCAAGTCAAATCCAGATGCATCCACTGCTACTGACACTTCGGTGACCCAGATCGTGCCGATTGAGACTGACCCACGCAGACTGCATCTCGTGTAGAGAGCCATTCTTGCTACACCACTCAGATCTACTCCACATGAGGTCGTTCAACAACTTGCCTATGCAGAACAGGTATCGAACCATTTTGCTCCGCAACCTAGCAAACTGGAGCTAGTTGCTGAGGTCTTCCCTGAATAGGAACATGAAATTTCCCTTCTAGAAGCGGCTACTAATCCCTCATCCGGCAAGCAAGATGATGTATCTCAAGGTTATTCTGCTCCTGCACTAGATGTACTTTCAAGTTCCCAACCTCCATCAATTAGTGAGGAGTCTAATGAATCTAAGGACAATGTGCTTTTAAGCGAGCTACCCAGAGCAGGCTCTCAGGTGACCAATATTGACCAAACATCTTAGCTCCTTGACAACTCTCCAATATAAAAGCAAATAAGCTCAGGTATGTCACCGGCTAGACATGAGCAGAAAACTAATCTGGCTAATGATACCTCAATAGATAGTTCTGGGTCTACTGCAAATTCAGAGAAGCAGTCCAATGTAGAGAAAATAAATCATCAGGATAAGAAAGATACGGCTGGTAGTGCTTAGGACATGCAGGATAGTTTTGGCAGTTTTGAGGCTTCACAAGACTCATCTAGCGTAGACACTGTAGTAGACCCTCCAAATCAGGGTCTAAATATGAACTGGAAAAAGATGAGACAACAGAATCTGATGAGACAACTCCAGAAACCATCTCTTGATGGAAGGAAATAAAAAGAGGCAAACAAAAGATGTCAAATTCATTTGTCAAAAATCGACCTTTTAGGATCCCTCCTATTAGACAGACCAAAGGGTATTGTTGTTCCATTCATATGCTAGACGTCTGGCAGGGTACACCACTAGACGTCCTATGTGCATGCTCTGATTGGGACAACTCACCAGCGACTGCTCAGCCACTGGTGAGTTGTCCCAATCAGAGCATGCCATATAGGACGTCTGACGGGGTACCCCTCAGGCGTCTGGCGTTTGATCAAAATTGAAGGGTATTGTGATTGGTGATCCTAGGCTACTAGCCAAGTAGAAAAAGTCAGAGGTCCATGACAAGCATCATGTTGAGAAAAACCCTCCACACCAGTCTAGTCATATTCCACTGGCAGATTTCATACCCACTGCCATACAAGGACACAAGGGAGCTTTCACACCAAAGGACTACTTCCTCTTAGGTCATAAAGCCTATTATCTTTTCACAAGTATATAGTTATGCGACCATTTTCATATGAAGAAAATGTTATTGTTTCTAACTTTTCCATGGTAGAATTACCTGCACATGTTCAACACTTCAAGTTAGAAAAACTGTTTGGATGTAAGGGTAGGGTAAACGAGACTATTGTCTAAAAATTTTATGCAAATGTTCCCAAAGATTTGGACAAGGCACAAGTCTTTTTGTCCCTAAAATATATCTTAGAGGGAGAATGATCATGTTCGGTGATGCTAGCATTAGGCCTTGGCTAGCGATGTATTTGGTGTTAGATGAGGAGGAAATGGCTATTTCCAATGAAAGTCTGGCAATTGAACTAACTAGATCTAGCTAGCTAGAAGGATCTGAAAAGAGTTTCAAAGCATCTTATCTTACTGTCAGGTATAGAACTTTGTTGAAAATACGGAATGCTAATATGGATCCCCTGACATACAAAGGCACTATTACTAGATATAAGGCTTTGTTGCTCTACATGCTGGGTACAAAGGGCAGTTTTGACTAGGCAAAACACATATTTGATGTCATTACCTACAGTATTGGTGCAAGTCTAAGTAGCTCATCATGAGGCACTAGATTCTCCACATCCCACCATCTGCCTTTTCCTTGGTTGCTATACAATTTCCTGAAAGCTCGGGGTGTGGAGACTCTCACAAGCGACCAATAGCATTAATCATTCAATGTTATCGACAGAGAGAGTTGTAAATAAATTTTCAATCCTACTGCTAGGGGTTTTGCCTCCAACAAAGATATAGAGTTGGATTCTAAAGAGTTGGATCAGGTATCTGGTTCAGCAAGAACAGGAGAATATGCAAGTGGTTCAAGCCATTGTGGCTTAAGTTGAAAAAACTCTGGTGACTATACATCTAGTCATATCACATATCAGAGAGGATCTAACCAACTTGCATTATGCTTTCCACCATTTTCTTGAAATGTGAAGCCCATTGTGTGATTTCTTTATGAACGCTATTTTGTTGAACCCAGAAACAATTTTTATAAGGATGAGGACCTTAAGAATTTTTTGTTGGGATACTACAACAAGTTTTAGGCTGCCACTGCTACTAATGCTACCGCTCCACCAACTCTAGTTGCTCACACCACTTAGCACGAGGATGTAGTTGGCACAACTTCCAAGCACCCAACATCCTCTGATCTACCAGGAGCAGCTCTATCCAAGAAGTCAACAAAGGCCAAGCACTCAGAGAAGCCCAAGAAGCCCAAGAAGGCTACCTAACTTGGCATCGTTCAAATTATGTTTAAAAAAAAATGGGAGAGATCACTTTATATTTTGTGGTTTTGAGGACTTATTTTGTGGTTTCATAGGCATTTGATTATTTACTTCTTTATTCTTTGGACATTGCCTTAGTTATGTCCCGCTGGTCATTATGTCCTTATGGTCTGATTGCTTGATTGATTATTAATGGTTGTTTTGATTATGGTCATTGGTTTTGAACAAAATTAGAAATGCCAAAAGGGGAGACTCTTGGCATATTTAGTTATCAGGTTTTCTAATTTAGTTTGATCATTGAATATTAGTTTTTCACTAACAAATTATTATTATTTGTCGGCTATTAAGAGATTATGACTTGCAGGGTTAAAGGATATCTCGTAAGGATTTACACCACAAGGAGATAATCGATTATCTCTTAACAGGATTTGCACCACATGAGATAAGACATAATGAACTATCTCTTAAACAAGCGTAGGCTATCTGTCTTGTGTACATATCAGGTAAAGCCCTATAAGTAGTGAAGTTGTACTGCTGTGAAGATATGAAGAATTGCAGAGATAATTCAAAAGGTTGACTACCTACCGGTGATCAAAGTGAGGGGGAGAAAACTAGTGGTCCACAGTTAAAGATCACATGCTTGATGTATACCCACAAGAGCAGCCATTGAAGCACTACGATAATTCATTGAAGAAATTCAAATAGAGAGTTTGCATTTATTTTCTCTATTGCTTGTGTATATTGCTGTAATCAGTTTGTGCACTAAATTTTTGATCTAGTGGATGTTTTTTTATTCCCATGGTAGCGGTGCCCCTGTTTTTTCCCTGAGGGGTTTCCACGTTAGCATATCCTCTGTTCTGGTGCTAGACAGTTCCAGGTTGATAACGTAGGTGCCATACTTAGATGGTGCAATAGACATGTTTAGATATCTAGATTGATATTGTTTTTAAATGAAGGAGACACCAGCATAACTTTGCAGTTTTCTTAGCTATTTCTTTCACTTTGTTGAACATCATGCCTGCAAAGCCTAGATCATGCCTTTCGTGAAGGTATAAAGCAAGAGGAGGTTGTTGCTAGCGATGCCTGTATTGTTGGAAGTTGGCATAATATTGTTGCACAGAACATAACAAGAAATCCTGTATTTAGAATTTAACACACTATAAGTAACCTTGTTTGATGGATGGCCATACTTTTGAAATATTTTTATAGAAACTATCATGAATCACAATATTCCAGTCATTCACCACTGGCAACTCTGACGTCTCACGGGTTCTCCTATAATAATCTGCATTAAACATCAAGCTAAAGAGAACCCAAACACCCTAAACATCGGTTTAAAGCATGTGCTCATCATGCTCTTCCTCAATGTTGGCATTGAAATTTGCATAGAATTCATGGACAACGGCCAAGGACACCTTATGTGGTTCAGTTAACATGAGCTTGTTCCATCCTTTTGATAAATTATTTCGTCATTCTTAAAGATCGTATATGTATTCCTTGCTTCCTCAGTGATGAACGCTTGGTAATTATGTTCCACCCTATACCTTTTTAAAGCGTTGGAGCTCTTAGCCACTGCCTTCTCTTTGTTAACATTGGGTGAATTAGTTGTCTTTGGTGCCATTGTCAAATCCTAAGATAGAAATGTGTAATATAAGATTCTAAGAATTAAGGAACACCAAAGAAACACAATGAAAACCTAAATATGTAACAATATTCCTCAATGTATTCGATAACTAAAGAAAATATTCATATTTTGTTTTACTGTTCCAAGGATACAAAACAATTCATCCAAACTTAGCATCTGAATACCCTAAGCCTCGGAAGCTAAATCCATAAAAAAGTTGGTTTGGGCAATTCTTCAAACTCATTGAGTGCAAAGAATGGCATGAGGAAAGTTTATAGCTTTTGGTAGTTCTAATCTAGCTGGTAAACTTCAACCCAAGAACAACAAGCATTATCTACAAAGAACAACATCCGCAATCTTCTTCAACCCACTACACATCATATAACACAATGTAGAATGGAAGCATTACATGAATTAATTGGCAAGAAATCTCTAAGTGTTTGTATACCTTTTGCAATCAAGAGTGCAGAAATCAAACAAATCGAACTTGGAACTTGATGTAAACAAGTAAGCAACAATTGCAAGAGATAATTCTTAATGTAATTTAGGGGTTGAAGTTGAGAAGATTAAACTAAAAGAGATTTTTTGGGCATAGAAGGAGAAGGGGTTGGTTTAAATCAACCGAACCCGCCCCATGGCTAGGCCTCGGTTACAAACTTCGGCTAGCTACGGGTGACAAAAATATATAGACTGCGGCTTGGCCGTAGTTTGCATACCATGGCCAATAGTGGTCAATGTTTTTCAATTTTTTTTTTTTGGAGGAAGAAATACTAACCACGACTTGCAACATAACTAAAAAAGCAATTAAAGAGAAGGCAAAATAATGAAAAAAATAAATTTTAAATGCAACAAGAAATATTAAATAAAAGAGGAGTTAAAAAATTGGGTTTACTCCCGATAAACATTCATTTGGAATTATGAGCTCGACTTTCATATAGTCATCATTTTAGAATGGCCAATTTAGTTAATATTTTTTTCTTTTGAAAAATCATCTCTCAAATATGGTTTCAACCTTTGCCCATTCTCCTTGAAAGTTCCTTTGCTTTTAGGAGTCACCTCAACCACTCCGTATGGAAAACCCCTATCACGGTAAATGGACAAGGCCAATTAGAACACAATTTTTCTACAAAAAAGCTTGAGTCGAGAATCAAACAACAAAAACCTTCTACCCAACCACAAACTTCTTTCGGTTAATAAATTTATCATGCCACAACTTCATTTGTACTTTGTACAGTTTTGCATTTTCATAAGCATCCAAGTGAAACTCATCCAATTCATTTAATTGGAGCAATCTCTTTTCATCAAACTTCTTCTAGTCAAATTTCAACTTCTCCATGACCCGTTAAGCCCAATGATACAATTTCACTGGTAAATGACATGCTTTCCTATAAATAAGATGATATGGTGACATTCCAATAGGAGTTTTGGATGCTATGCGGTATGTCTATAACGCACCATGAAGTTTTAGAGACTAATCCTTCCTTGATTAGTCACCTGTCAATTCAAGGATCTTTTTCAATTCCCTATTGGAGATTTCTACCTGCCTGCTTGTTTGGGAATGATATGGGGTAACTTTATGTTTAACTCTATATTTTTCCAATAGGCCTTCAAATTGTCTGTTGTAAAAAACGCTTTCGCCAGTCACTTATATTGGCATGTGGAGTTTCAAATTGAGTGAAAATATTTTCTTTAAAAAGTCAGTAACCACTCCACCATCATTTGTAACTGAGGCAATTGCTTCCATCCATTTTGAGATAGTCCACTGCTACTAAAATATACGATTCTTGCATGAAGGTAGAAAAGGTATCATGAAATCTATCCCATAGACTTCAAATAACTCTACCTCTAAAATCCCATAGAGAGGCATCTCTTGCATTCTAGATATATTACCCATCCCTTGGCATCGGTCACACTTTTTTACAAAGGTATAAGCATCTTTAAATAGAGTAGGCCAAAAGAAACTAGATTGCAATATGTTTGTTGCTGTTTTTGTTACCCCACAATGATCTCCATACAGTGCTACATCTCCTCTTTTGTTGTGCATCTCTTAGTGACTTGATCAAAAGAGGATCTCTCCAAAAGTAATGTTTAACATCTGCAAGGCATTTCTTCCGATGCTCATAGTCATACTCTAGAGGTGGTATATCCATGGCAAGAAAATTTGCAAAGTCTACATATCATGGAGCATCTTTTCAATTCTAGACAAATCGTTTGCTACTACATTCTCAGTTCCTTTTTTATACCGAATCTCCAAATTAAACTCTTATAGTAATAAATCCTGTCGAAGCAACCATGGCTTTGTATTCTTTTTACCAAACAAGTACCTCAGCACTAGATGATCTGTATAAAAAATAGCTTATGATCCAATGAGGTATGATAGAAACTTTTCAAAAACAAAGAACATTGCTAATAACTCTTTTTCCGTCGTTGCATTATTTTGTTGAGCATCATTAAGAGTCTTACTAGCATAGTAGATAACCCGAAATATCTTTCTTTTTGCAGACCAAGAACTACTCCAATGGCAAAATCACTAGCATCACACATGAGTTCAAAATGTAGGTCCCAATCAGGTGCTATAATCACTGGAGTTGATCTTAGTTCATCCTCCGAGGTATTAAAAGTATCAAGACATTCATAGGTGAACTCAAACTTAGCATTCTTTTCCAACAAATTGCATAAGGTTTTGTGACTTCTGAGAAATCTTTTATAAGTCTTCTGTAAAACTCTGTTCCTCTTCAAAAAGCTTCTAACACTTTTGACAGAAGTTGGTGGTAGAAGTTTTTCAGTGACTTGAATTTTTGTCTTGTCCACTTCTATTCCTCTAGCAAAAATCTCGTGCCCTAACACAATTCTTTCATGTACTATAAAGTAGCACTCTTCCCAACTAAGCACTAAGCTACTTTCCTCACAATGTTGTAGAAAAAGAGTCAAATTTTTAAAGTGCTCATTATATGAAGACTTAAAAATTGAAAAGTCATATATAAAGATCTCAATAAATCTTTCCATAATATCTGAAAAAAATAGACATCACACATCTCTGAAATGTGATAGAAACAGCATATATACCAAATGGTATCCTTCTATAGGCAAGCGCACCATATAGACAAGTGAATGCCATTTTTTCTTGATCCTCTAGTGCAACTACAATTTATAACTAGAATAGCCGTCAAGGAAGCAATAATGTGTATGTATAGTCAATCGCTCCAATATTTGATCAATTAACAATAGTCGAAAGTGATCCTTGCGAGTAGCATCATTCTCAATGTCTGATTGGTACCAACTCATTAATTTCATTAATCTCCATTTTCATCCCTTTTTTAGGCACAACATGAATCTGACTCACCCGTGGACTGTCTAAAATAGGGCACAAAATATCTGCATCCAAGAGCTTATCTAAAGATTCAACCTGTGCTAACGTTGCAATACCAGTTTGTAGGTATCTTCTATTAATATTTTCTACGTACAAATGGATGGGTTTATTCCCTTTATATCTATTGTGGTCTATCTAATAGCTGACTTGTGATCTTTGAGCACCCGAGTAGTTTCTCTTTCTCCTCTTCATTAAAAGAATTTGAAACTATAACTGGAAAAGTAGATGACTTAACTAAATAGTCATGCCGAAGATGTGGGGGCAATTGCTTCAACTTAAGTTTTGGTGCTTGTTGAATCAATGTTGTAACTCAAGCTGGAATTTTAAACAATTCCACGTACTACTTCTCATTTCTAATTAGTTCTACAAATATCTTCGGGGTTCTTCAATAGTGCTAGAATTGAATGCACATCTTGTGAGTGCAAAAGACATCCTTCTCTACGGCCTAAAGGATTTTCAAATATAAAAGTATCTATAGCTGCCCTGCTAATGGCATCTACCCGTAAGCAAGTATCAGAAGGAGTTGAGAATTTCATGACTATAAAAACATCAAAAGTGATATTTTCCTCATTTAACCTCAACATAAGCTATCATTTTTGAGATCGGAAGAGCGTAATGCATGTCTCCTAGCCAAGAAAGGTCCAACGAAAGTGGAATATCCCTGTGTTCACGCCTATCCAAGATAACAAAATCTATAGGGCAAATAAATTTTACTTTTACCAGAAGATCCTCCACTACTCCCTTTAGATGTTTAATAGATTCATCAGCAAGTTATAGAGTGATTGTTCATAGGTTTCACCTTTCCTAAACCAAGCTTCCTCAAAAGAAAATATGGTGTGAGATTAATACTAGCACCTAGATCACATAAAATCTTTCAATAAATAATATAACAATTGTACAAGGAATAGAGAAATTCCCTAGAGCCTTTAGTTTTGGTAGTTGTTTGTTTTACAATACGGCACTACTCTCTTCAGTTAACATCACTGCCTCATGCTCTTCCAGCTTCCTTTTATTTGACACGATCTCTTTCATAAACCTAGCGTAACTAGGCAATTGAACTAAGGCATCTACGAATGGCATGTTTATATGAAGCTTCTTGAAAAACTCTAGAAATTTCTCAAACTGCTTGTCCAACTTATGCTTGCAGAACCTCTATGGAAAAGGACATGAGACACTTAAGGCTTTACAGGCAGTTGGGACTCCTTTGCTTGCCTATTTATCAGATTGGTCCTGTTTTTCTTCTTAAGCTTTCTCATATTTTTCTTCTTTCCCTAGCCTCTTAATATGGATTTCAGGTGATTACACTTCACTCTTTGTAGAAATAACATTCATGTATTCCTTAGAATTCATCTCTATGTATTGCTAGGCCAAGTCCCTTAATGACTTTCTGTCAACAACTTTAAAAGTTGCCCAATCTAATTCTCAATATTCTTCATTGATCTTGTAGTCTATTCCTCTTGTTCCGGTAGCTTAATAACTGCTTCCTTCTATCCGTCCTCCTTCCTATGTGGTCTTGCTTGATGCTGTAGATTTTGAATATTATTATTGTTACCATAAAATAATTTGGGATGTTTTCTCCATCATGGGTTGTATGTCTGAGAATATAGGTTGTTCTGGTGACAGTTGAAATTCTGAGCATATGCTGCTCATTCTGTGAATGATGGCTCTGCAGATAATAATGAGCATTTTGAGGATTGATGCATTACACCACATGTAGGACATCGAAGAACAGAGTGTCGCACAATATTAGCTAATTGGGAATGCTTCATAGATTCAAATTGTTTAACAAGTGAATCAATCTTTGCAAGCACCAATGAATTAAGATTTACCCATGCATCCCTGCAACATTCTTATGTGAACTTCTATCTGGGCGCATCTCATAT